>LGRX02007549.1:0-21191 GCA_001247695.2 Cymbomonas tetramitiformis
ATCATGGACATGCCTTCCTCAGTCTCCCCAGATTGTGCCTTGTCCTCTTTCTCATCTGTACATATTTCCCCGTCTACATCCACCGTTAGAGGCCGCGAAAAGCTGCAGGAGGCCGTCATCGCTATGCCAGGGCAGGCGAGCCCCATGTTCATCCGCATTGCGCGGTAGCACTGCCAAATGATACCGTGCTGAATTTGCCCTCGGGGAAAGCTGCCCGTTCCTCCCGAGCAGTTGTGCCTGGCGGCTGTTTCGAAGTCCGCCCCGGCAGGGGTTGGGAGACTGTTACCACCGGGGGTCACGGACCCTCGGGAGGCGCAGGCAGCGCCAGACTCTGCGGAGCGGATGGGGGCTGCATGCAGGGAGATGCAAAGCCCCTTGTGGAGGTCAAGGGTGCCCTTGATATGCCAGCTGCTGCTGGATGCATCCGACGGCGTGCACTTCCTCAACATGACCCTTGGTTGCAAGGCCAGGTCGGACTAGTCACAGCAGGGGGGACAGAAGGCTTTGCTGGTTTGTGCCCGGAACAAGCAGGTGTTTGGGGATTATTGCCATGACACGCTCACTCCCGGCACTCAGCTCTCTTCAACTCAGTTGGTGTCATTGGCCGAAAACCTGGGACTCGCTGCGTGTGACGTGGATGTGGAGACGGCGTTCCTCAAACCCTGAGCTGGACGAGGAGCTCTATGTGACGCTTCCGGCTGGGCTGGTGTTTCCCCGATGCCGGTATGCATGTCGGTATAAGTTGGCAGTCACCCTTTAGAAGGAGTGTTAGAATCTGCTCTCTCAGCAGTTCGTTTTGGTGTAATGAATGGCTGTCTTGGGTCACAGGGGCTCACAGGGGCTCAAACCCTGAAGAAACCCTAAGGAACCGTATATTCAGGGCCGAAAGCCCTACAAAGCAGATCGGAACCGTAGGATCAACGAGAACAATGACAGGGGAGAGGGGTCGTAGAAGCTTGGGAGAGCGAAGAAGGCCGTGGAGGTGGAGAAGGAGGTGGAGCAGAGCCAGGGCCGGGGGGAGGCGCAGGGGCGGAAGGGGGACGCAAACAGAGCGCAGAGCAGACCAGCTTGGCGAAGAGCGCGCCAGATATTCTGCTTCCTACGCCCGAGGGCTTGGATGACAGTGATTCGGGGCTAAGGTCACAGCAGCCGGGGGCTTGGATGACAGCGAATCGGGGCTAAGGTCATAGCAGCCGGGGGCTTGGATGAGCGACGGTCGAGGCTAAGGTCACAGCAGCAGGGCGATGATGGCAGCCGGGAAAGCTGAATGACGCGATGGGGCTAAGGTCACAGCAGCAGGGGGCTTGGATGACCTTGATCGGGGCTAAGATCACGGCAGCCCGAGGGCTTTGGATGACAGCAACCGAGGGCTTGGATGACAGCAGTTGAGGGCTAAGGTCACAGCAGCTGGGGGCTTGGATGACAGCAGCCGGGGGCTTGGATCACAACGATTCGGGGGCTTGGAGAGTCCAAGGGTTTTGGCAGGGAGGAGGCTCGCGGGAGTCCCACGGTGACAGCAGAGCTGGGCGACTCGCCTTTGGCATCGTGCGCAAACTTGCACCTCGCGCCGAATTTGCAGTAGCCCTTCTGGAACGCGTGGCACACCCTTGCCTTCTGCGCACCCTCGCCGCTCCCCGCCTCCACGGCATAATGAGTAGAACGGCCTGGATCATGAGCCTCATGCCCAAGTGGCCCACATCCTCACACCTCCTCACACCGCGCCTATCCACAACCGCACCGCCACCCTCACCGCGCCACATCGCCGCACCCCTCACACCGCGCCACACCGCCGCACCCCTCACAGGAAGCTGCACCAATGAACAGCTGTCTGGGGCGGTGAGGGGAGCCAGGGCTCACCTGCTGCGACCACTGAGTTTGCCCCCAGCTGCGCTTGCTGCTTTTGGCGGCACCTGCAGTGCACCAGCGCAGGAAGGGTCAACGCGGCTGCCTTCGCAATCTAAGTGTGGCTCTGGCTGCTGCCATCATCTCAGCTCGTCTGTAGGCAAGGTCTGCATCTCACACAGTTAGGCGCAGGCCGCCCCTTTGCATCGGAGGTGCTAAGGGAGAAAGCGCGTCTTTGACGCGGCTTCAGCACTGCTGCATCGAAGCCGCGCCGAGGCCGTACCTTGGGAGGCCAACGTGGCGGTCTCCGTGGCAGACGAGGGGTGCGTGAATGAGAGGCAGCAGACGAAGGCAGCGTTGCAGTTGTACTTGGCTCCTGCGGAAAGGCAACGAGCTCCGCAGCGCCTGGATGCTAAGAAGTCTCCACACTCTTTACCCTTCACAGCTTCCGGCATCTAACATCCCCCACGATCGAGATGTAATCTGCAGCTTATGCGACGGGTCTCAGGTGACACCTTTAGGGAACCCTAAAAAAGAGCAGGGATGATGGGGGTAGGAACGGGGAGGCCGATGAAGCTCCCGTCATGCAAGCCCACTTGCAGTGAGGCATGATGGAGCGCAGCAAAGCGTTAGCTCAGATATGCTTCGTGAATTGCCCTTAAATATGGCATGGGTACACGAGGTTCACGTCGGGAAGGCTGAGGAGGGGGCAGACGCCGAACCTGTACTCTTCTCTAGATGCGGGACCACCACGAGCTTCAGAGCATCCTTCGGCTCCGTCACGACAGTGCAGTGGGAGGCAAAGCCTTTCTGCTCTAGGTGGTAGAGGAGCGAGCGCTGACGCAGTAGTAGGGATGGTGGGAAGCTGGTGTTCAGCGCAAACCTGCCGAGCGGCGCGCGGAGTCACCGGCGCGAGTATGGGCTCACCGAGCCCTCCAGCCTCGACGCCAGAATATCGCCAGGGTGACGCAGGCAGAAGACATTTTCGCAGCGAATTCTCATACCAAGGGGAGGCTGTGTTTGAAGTGTGCGCGCATCGGGCTGTTCGCAGAGTGCCGACGAGCGAGCTGCGAAGACGGCGGGCCAGCACTCCATATGCTTTCCGAGGAGGCCGGCCGCATATCACGACGCAAGAGCGACCAAGAAGCGAAGAAAGTGGTGTGAGCTCTGAGAAGAAGCAGTACACAAATAACAGCGGTTCAGACGAACGAGCAATCCCTGGAGTAAGATCGGCGAGAGTCAGATCCGACTTGCGAAGGGCAAGTCAAATATGTGCGATCCAATTCCGAGCCAATTCGGAACGCACGTCTGGGAGTTGATTGCGGATTTCCCTCATAGCTTTTTGGGGAGTGAAGGGGGAAACATATATATATGTAAGATACTTCTGACCTAGAACTGCACACGTGAGGTCGAGCAAGCGTACTCTGAGAAGCTGTGCTCGGCCGTCATGATATCCACGGCCTCCTCAACACCCATGGCGCTCGTGGGTGCTTCGCCATCGGATGAAATCGCCGGGGTACTGCATAAATACATACTATTTGCGTGTTCAAAACAGTGCGAAACAGCACGCGGACTTCCAAGATACAAGAAGGAATAGGGTCAATTTTCAAAATGCAGAAACTTGTCCTATCAGATCTTCTTAGCCTTCAAATGAATGGCATAACAACTCGACACCTTCATAAATTAAAGGATTTTCCAGACAAAATCTAGACTCGGAAGGCCGAATTGGACGAGATCTCTGCTTGAGACAGCGTGGATTGCAAATGGCCTAGGGGCGATGGTGTGAGTGAGCCTGAGCACCTGTCAAAGGACGAGAGAGCGCCCAAGCAAGCAATGCACGGTCGAACTTCATGGATCAGTTCAGTGCCCTCTTCTGAAGCCTGTGGGCTCGGAGTCGCGTCTATGCTTGCTAACATGACTCGAGGAAGTGGTGGCGGATAGCTAAACACCGCGCCGTCACGACAACCGAGAAGTCGAAGGACGCATCGCGGGCAAACCTGAAGAGGGCAAACGAAGGGGAAAAGCTCCATTGGAAATAAGAAAGTAGCTGCGGCATTCGTGAATGCACAAGAAAACGCATATCATGAACCATAGCAAAGGCAACGGGTTTGAGAAAAACCTGGAGATCGAAGACAGTGCGGAAGAAGGCTGCGGGTGCGTTGGACTGTTTGACGAAGCATAAGTAAGGGCAAGCCGCATTTTCGCTAGGCAAATCCATTTCGTCTCTGGCTGATACTATTTGAATAGCCGGATATTCGAATTAGTGCGACTGCACCCGACCCGCTGCTTTCCGTTGTAAATGAAAGGGGGACAGAATGTGGAAAGCAGAACAGGCGAGGGTGTTACAGTCGAATGACTAGCTATGTACTCTAGCAAATGGAGCATAGTGGATGGTTACATCGCCCTAGTAGTAGTTAGATAAAGCTTAGTCACAAGAGGTTACCGTTACGAGCGGCATGCTCAACCACAATTTTCGTTCACGAAAATTGCAAATTAAGAAAATACAAAATCGCCTAATGATTTATGATGGAGACTTTCTAGCAAAAGCTAGTTTGCCTTACTGTAGTAGAATTTATTTGTTCCGAACGTTTTGTATCGCGCGTTGAAAATTTTGTTGATTAGAGAGGTTCCGCAAGCCGAATTCGGTCAAAAAACGGGTGACGTGGACAATTTCACGAGACACGTCGGACGTTGGCGTAATTTTGCTCCGAATTATGGAAAGATTCTTACGCGTGAAATGAAAATTAACACTGAGGGCTCCGTTTTTTCTTCACTGTAAATCGTCCGAATTCGGGAAATCGCTCCCGAATTCGGATGAAAATTGTTTATATAAATTGAAAATCACGCGTGCGCTTCATGCATGTGACGGATTTTGGCTCCCAAAAGATGCTCTTTTGTTTGTATGTGGTGTGCACATGCTATGCTACTGCAGTGCGGTCAAAAGACTGCGGAGAATTGACCGTCGCTGCCATTTACAACATTCGATATCGCGAGAGCATTCGAAATCTTTGCGACTGCGGACTGTTTCACACGAAAAATGGATTTCGCGTTTTTTGCGAGACTGAAAGATTCCCTGGCGTCATTTTGGAATTACGCCAGGACCCAAGAAGTGACTCGACACAAAATCCGACGTGGCACCGGGATTTGGTCCCGAATTATGAAAAGATGCCTTTTTGCGGAACCTCTCTATTGATTCGTTTCCTCCCCTCGGCCTCCGCACATCGGAGGCGAACACATGAAACAAACTGAATGTGAAAACCGGCCAGCTTGCCTCACAGGAGAACGTGGTAGAAACAACAGTACGGAGTGCCCCCTAAAAAGAACCTAAACCCGGCACAACCAATACCAATAATGAATACGACTAGGACTAAGATGTACTACGGCAACTATACTAGTACTAAACTAACACTATACTACTACACAAATATTGCAAACCTAACTATGCACAAACAACTGGACTACTGTACCCGAAGAACCCAACGAACGACACTACGACCGAATGGCTCGCATCACACAACTAGATAGACGGACGGGACAATCACGGTGCAGTTTGCTATAGCCGGGGCACGATAAGACCAAGGGACGGTATCGGAATTATTTTTTGCCATCGATAACTTTGAGTAACTATTTTTAAACTATCGACAGATATGATATCTAAAAATTAATAATTCTAAATATCGACCGATATGAGTAACTGTGTAATTTGCTATCGACCGATATGAGTAACATGCACAATGACTATCGATCAATATTTAACAATTTCTGCTATCGATGAACGATTTTGATACCGATAACAGCCTTAAAACAATGTGATATATCGATATTTCAGATATCGATATCTAGTCAAGCAAGGGCCAGTATCGCCTAAGATTTAAGGGATCGATATTTCCCGACTTCTCAACAATTCGAATCGATTGATATTGATAGTTTACAAAGCCCAACTCGATTGATAGTGATAGAAGAATGCTATGGAATCGACTGATACCGATGTTCACGAAAGTTACTATCGATTGATAGTGATAGTGAAAGTTTCACCATTGACTAATAGTGATAGTGCGATTACTTAACCAATAATCAACGATAGGTCAATCATACCGATAGTGTCGATAGTGGCTTACGCAGTGAGTGCTACCCACACACGCAAGATATCAACTTCAACGAAGGATATCGACTACTCAGAACTACGTGTTATTTAGCTTGACATCTCCGGTACCCCGCACCTTGACGACCGGCCGAAAGGACGATCTTTTCCAAGTTTTCTTGAGCCCGGAGTTTCGGACTCTACACTTCCACTATTATCTTGTGGACGCTTCTGCCCCTTGCGTGGGTTCGTCTTGTGTGTAGGCATGATCGATGCCGGGCTCTGTGCTTGACGATTGTCTTATGGTCTCAAGACTGTCTAAGGTTTGTGACGGGAAGCCTCGCGTCGTCGCGTGACGGCGGCCTAGGTAATAATATTTGTAAAATAGCCTTGCTGTCGAACGATAGTGGTGACACGGGAATTCGAAATCGATACCTCGAAATCCGCCGACCAATCGACTGATGACATAGTCGTGTACGTTCAAATCGACTGATAATGATAGTTCGCATATTCGAGTCGACTGATAGTGATATGTGGCAGGCGACGAATCGACTGATAGTCATATTTCGCGATAGCTAAATTCATGGGATCGACTGATAGTGATAGTAGCGATACTACTATCGATATGTCGCGAAGTCGGCACTATCGATACTGGCCCTTGTAGTCAAGCAGATTCCATGCAATTCAGGGTTGCAAACAAGGTACACCACCATATAAGATATTGCATTTACTGGGTGCTGAAATCTGTATAGGCAGCCCTGACCGGGAGTCCCGGTAAAGGCCCCTATGACAGATTCCTAGGTAGCCAACACTGGACCTGTGACTGATCCGTAAGTCCGTGTTGTGACACATCAACGTGTCACAGGTAACTAGGACCGAGACCGTTCCGACTCCGTGACCGTTCCGGGTATATCTAGCTTAGGGTTTATTTCTTATGAGAGTTTATCTATATCGGTTCACTGACTGTCTGATATCTTGAACCGGGATATACCAGTAGGTCGTGGACCCATTCCACGCTATATTCCACAGCTAGTTTGGCCATGATTGGCTAAAGCAGCCGCTTGGAGAGGTGGTGCGCGACGGCGCATTTGGGGGCTCACGGGAATTTTGAGATGAGCTGTTCGCGGTGAGCGTTTTTTAGCCGCGGCTATGGGGGTTCGACCTGGACCGGGCCTAGTCGACGCAATGTTCATTTACGGTATTACGCTTGCCCTGATCCCGCTTGCTACCGATTTTTGGGCTGGTGGCTCGAGCACCTTCGACCTCGACGACGTCTTCCAGTGCCCCTCGCTCGCATGGCTCTTCCGCTCCTTCCGTAACTGTGGCGTCGCATCTTCCCCACGACATTACCCGAACGCGCCCCGGCGTACCACCTCCCATCAGGCTTTCAGAGTTATGGGTGTTACCACAAGAGCAAAGAAGTCCCTCACGAGGGACAGCGACATTGATGCCTCGCTGAGGCTTATCGACGGGGTTCGGAACAGCCCGACGGTGCGGACACCGACTGTTCCGACCCCAACCCTGCTTCGAACGAGGACGCCGATGTGGCCATCAGGCGTTACTTGCAGGAGCAGGCGAAGCTGACCGACGAGATCTACAAGGCACGTCTTCATCGTGCCTGGGCCAAGAGCGTCCGCGAGGACGTTCTTGGTGACAAGAAACACCATTTCCGCGGTACGGACGACGCTGGCCTTCTGTCCGACCTGGTGGTGCAGCTACGTACGGAGTTCGAGTCAGCCGGGCTGGAGCTGAAGTCCTTTGATCTCGACGACCCCCTTACCTCGGTTGTGAGCCGGGTGAATGGCCTTGGTGCTGGCTCTCGTGGTGGAGAAGCACATCAACGCGTATGTCAGGCTCGCTGGTACGGATGCTTCCTCTGACCGAGATGGCCGGCGAGCTTTGGTCGACATCATCAAGGGCTGCGTACCGGTGGCGCTACGGGAGTCGCAGCAGGAGGAGCATGCGGCCTTACGTTACCCCGCAAACGTAGACCCGCAGCCGATCTTGGCGCGGGAGCAACGTTTGGTGCGGGACAACAGGGCCTCCGACTGGACACCTACGGAGGCTACACGTAAGCTGAGCCTGTACACCAGGCTTGACCCGGCGTTCTACGCTGCGGTTAAGGTGCGCTACCCCATGGCTGCTGACTTGGCTCATGTCCCGTTGGCCTCGCTCCGCTCCATGGTGGTAGAAATCTACCAGGCTTGGGCTCAGACTGACACGGGTAAGGCGGCTTCTGGCGCGAACGGCATCTCCGCGCACCTCTCCAGCAGCGAGTACGACGCCCTCCTCGTGAAGATCACGGAGCTGAAGGACTTGGTACAGCGGCAGCACGGGGAGGGCGCTCCGGTGGTGCGGCAGCAGCGGGTGCAGCAGCGGCAGCAGCAGCAGCAGCGTGCGCAGCATCCGAAGGGATTCCGTATGGGGCAGCACAAGGCGCCGCCCGTGGGATTCGACCGAGACGACCAGCGAGCGAAACCGTTCTGCGGCAGGTGCAAGAAGGCGGGCAAAGGTGAGAGCTATCACTTCTACCGCGACTGCCCGTTGGGCGGGCGCCAACACCCGCCCACTTCCGCCGCGGCATTCTGCATTCCTATCGACGAGGATGACGCGGAAGGCGTGCATGCGCTTGCCATGTGTGCGCTCTTTCAGCAGGCAGCGGACGATGGCGCGGAGTCCTTTGCTCGTGCGGCTGCCGCGTACGGGCCGCCTGCGGTGCTTTGTGCGGGAGCGGTGCGCGGCATCGACGTGTCCGCCTACGGCTTCGCGGTGGAGCAGCAGTCAGCTTCCGACGAGCCCGTAGGAGACGACATTCTCCGGCGGCTCGACGATCTTGCCGCGGATGGAGGTTCACTCCACGGCCAATCACCAGGTGCACTTCACGCACGCATCTTTCCCGCCTCCTGATGGCATCGAGCAGCAGGCTTCGGCTCTGGTGTGCGGACCCGACGCAGCGGGGACCACGCCGGAGGAGCAGGTTCCGGCAGGTGGTGCGGCGGCATCGGCATCCGCCGTGCCGGCCCCTGCTATGCCTGTCTCGCAGGGAAAGGATGTGAAACCCGCGCCACTGCAATCGGCGCGGGTAACCACCACAGCGGACGCGGACGGTGAATTCGCTGGGTTCGTCCAGACCGTGAACCACGCCGCTATCGGGCAGGTTGGTCTCACGGGTTACGACACGGACGACTACGAGGACCTCGTCGACGGCAGCTTCACCGTGAAGCCGCGGGCTCCGGTCGTTTCGGCAAATCATGCGTCGGAGCCCGCGACCCACGTGCCTGTGTCTGGTGGCGCTTCCCGCACCTACGGATGTGGCAAGCCGCCATGGGGCTTCCCCGCACACGCGGGCCCGTGGGGGTTTCATTACCTTCTCTCCCTTGTTCTTTTCATCTCGATCATGGGTGTGGGAGCTGCCGCCTACACGGCGGCCAATGGCATCGACTCCGTGCAGGTATCGGGTCGGGCTGCACCGCAGCCTGTGCTGTGCAGAGGTGATTTGTGCATCTACCCTGGTATCGCCGAGCTGGACCCCGTCACTCTGGATGCAGTACTGCACTCCCTGGGTGCTGCGGCGGTGGTTCACCGGCCGCCCGACCCACTGGAGAGCAGTGCTGCAAGCTACTACCGTGGGCCAAATTGTGGTGACGGTGCTCCTGTGGACTTTGACCCCGAGTAGTTCTCCTTCTGGCTCTGGCAGTGCACCACTTTTCTGGTGGTGTACTGAGATGTAATTTGACCTCAACATGGTCTTCGATTTGGTTTATGTTTCTACTTTGACACCTTTGAATTCTTCAAACTGACTTGCTGGCGCAGTGCCTTTCAGTAGTTTAGCAGGACCTGAGTGCCTGTATGTTTCTGCACTTGTGCTAGCTAGAGGGGTCCAATTTGTGTATCAGAATAGCACAGTTGGATTAGCAGTTAGGTTATGGGAAATTTTCATATGGACACCACAATTACGCGTCGTCCGTATGGTTCTTACATATGCATCAAGGTTTCACCAGAAATCTGTCCAGACCGTCCATACGGTTGTCCATATGGGTCCTTACGATGTCCATACGCTGTCCATATGCAAATCCACACGGATGAATGGACCAATAATCCGTAGGGGATGCTCTCCAGAGGACTCGCCCCGTCAGGCGCAGCGGCATCTGCAGAAACCCCTCCACCAGGCGACCCTCAGAGCAGTACACAGGGAGCCTTGGCGGCGGACCAGGCTCTCGAGGCGGACGCTGCTGACAGCGAGACCCCCCCAGAGTCTCTGACTGTCGCTGGAGCGGCCCTCGCCGAGCCTCCCACTCAGGGTCCCCTCAACATGATGGTGGCTCGCCGACGACAATCGATGGAGTCGGTGGTGCACGGTGGCGGCGACCCTGATTCAGAGCGCAGAGTCCCCAGCCCAAGGAACTCGCCCCCAGGCCCCCCCTGGTGATCCACCTCCAGACCCTTCTGGCGACCCCGACCGAGGACCAGAGCCCTCTTACCCTCAGTACCCAGAGGTTCGGGCTCTCTTCATCACTCACGACGGTGGGTCACTGTGGGTACACCGGTCAGCGGGGGTGCGAGGCGCGGCGACTGTCTCCTTACCACGGGACGAACGCCGCAGAGTTGGGGTGCAGGGCGACACCATCCTCTTCACGATTATGCATCTGTTGGGGGCTCCGCTGACAGCTTACGCACGCATGGGAGGTCGTCTACACCACGCACCTCTACCCCTCATCAACCCCCGCGTGGAAACCTGGGTACTCATGGTCGACCGCGAGATCATGGACATGGCCATGGCCCATGGGAGACCCAGCTGCAGCTAATGTGCGGTCTACGAGTATGGGACAGCCGGTGTGGGAGTGGATACCAACTACTGCGCGGGAGTCTGAGATGCTGCACTTCGACCAGGACGGCCTCGCCGCGTGGTCTGAGGTTAGCAACTCCGACTGGTACCGGAACATGAGCGTGGTGGCCGCGCAACCACCTACCCCCATGCCCTTCCACACGCCTCTCCCGCTCCCCGCTCCATCACCGCACCTGCACCACCGTCCATTCCTGGGCCGCCAACCTCCGCATTACCGCCTGCCTCAACCGCAGTCCCCACAAATTCCGCGCCTGCACTCCCACCCGCGCATGCTCCAGGACCACCACCTTCAGCCCGCTTCCCCCACTCCGCCACCGCGAACCCCATCCTTTCTCCCAGCGCCGCCCCCTTTGTGCCAGGTATCATTCGACTGCCGCAGGGCACTAATCTGCGGGCGTCTTCGGACGAGGTCCGCCTGGAGCACAAGGTCAAGGAGATGGTGCTGAAGCTGGTCAGGGGCGTGACTAAGTTCCCCCGCTCCGCGGCCGACACCAAATCGGCCGACAAGGATGGCCTACTGGCGCAGCTGGAGTACTACTCCAAACTGGTGCGGAAGACTTTCCAGGAGGCCATCGTGATCGAAGCGCTGACCACCCCCAGCTGTACGCCGTCTGTATCGGAGTACCAAGCGAGCGTGTCGAGCCTTCTCTGGAGCTTCAAGGAGTACACTCTGCAAGATCAGCAGAAGAGGTTCTTGGAGCGAGCGGCGGGGACTTTCGGGTCCGACCAGGCCTGGCACCAGCGCTACGTGGAGTAGGACGTGTTCTTCAGCGACCTGGCGGTGTGCTCCCTGCCACAGGGCTACCTGGAGAACGCGCACGGCGAGGCTATTGCACTGAAGCAGGCGCTGAATGAGACCGCGGCGGAGTACTTTTCGCGGTTGGAGACCCGCATGGCCTCGGTCAACTTCCTGGCTGGCAGGGTCCCCAACTGCGTGGAGATGTCCAACCTGTCCATGCTCTCCACGTACCGCCGAGGGCTGAAGTATGCGCCCAAGGTGATGCGGCGCCTCAGGGCCATCCACCTGGACGTCTCCAGGCCAGAGGAGCGGGAAAGGAAGGCTGCTTCTGACGACATCCCGGGCACCCACAACGCCCTGTTGAAGATACGGGAGGTCGCTGAGGAGGTGGAGAATGACATCGACACGGAGGCAGCTCAGAGGCGCACTGCAGACCGCCTTCCCCGAACTGTCTCCTTCGCAAACCCACCTCCTCGTTCCCCCTTCTTCAGGCGCACCCCCTCCTCGAACCGCCCAGCGCTCGCCATGCTGGAGAACGGGCCCACTACTGCCGCTGCCGCGGCGGTCACCCCGTTACCACCACCACCTGGTCTCTCCCGCCCTGACGCACCGAAGGTTCGCCGGTGTTTCGCATGCGGCTCCGCGGAACACATCGTCCGCAACTGCACGGATGAGGCCAAGCTGAAGGAGTGGAGAGCCGACGCTCCTGCCCGACTGGCAAACTCTCCTGGATTCGTGGCCGCTGTCGTCTGGGCCATCGAACAGCAGGAGGACCTCTCCCGGGTGGACGGCGTTCCAGGGGAGTTCTCCGAGGAGGTTTTGGCGCTCGCAAGCTGTCAGGACGAGCAGAGCTACCAGACTCTGGCGGCACTCGCTGGCATCGAACTTGTGGAGGGCGACGGCCTCCCCCCAGTTGAGGATGACGAATGACTGGCCGGCGACCAGTCCCCGACCCTGCCCTTCGGGGAAGTGAGGTCACACTCTGGCGATCAGACCCTCTCCACCCAGGAGAAGCGGTCAGAACCAGAAGTACCCCAGTCCCTGACCCTACCCTTCGGGGAAGTGAGGTCGCACCCTGGTGATCAGACCCTCTCCGCCCTGGAGAAGCGGTCAGGACCAGTAGAACCCCAACGCACACGAGGACGCAGAGATCCTTGGGGCCATCGACCTCATCCCAAGAGCGTGGCCTTCACCTCTGGAACACGCTTGCGACACACCTACCGCTCAGCTGGTGCCCCGCCACTACCGAGGGATGACTTGACCAGTCACCCCCTTGCAGAAAGTGGCCCTTTCGACGAACCGTCTCTACCTCTCGATGATGGCCCTGCTTACACACAGGCAAGGATCGAGGGTCCGAGGGGCCGGCGAGTTCCCCGACACAGGCCCCCCATCATGGGTGGCAACCTTGGAGGGCCCCGTGATCTCCGCCCCCAGCCGCGTGCTGTTCTGCCACTACCCAATTATCAGTCCAATCTCGCGGACCCGCGGAAGAGGCTACTGTGGTTACACTATTGAACTTCCTTTTATCAAATTAATCGTTGATTTTTCTTTCATCGGACGACAATTGATAAAAACTAATTAACTCCTAGTGATGACAACTGTCCAACAAATCGATAGTAGTTAAATAAATATCCTGCTCATTGATCGTGCGAACAACAATAAACAGTGAATAGTTCGGAAATTATATAATGATTCCACCGCATATCGTGCGACAATCGACAATCGACAAAATAAATAAACAGTTGACAAACAGTCGACAACTCTCCAGCTGGAGAGTCGACAACTCTCCACGTCCAGCTGGAGAGTCTCCAGGTAACGGCAATCACGGTAAACAATTGCACAGGCGGCACAAATTTCAGAACTTGAAAATCAAAATGAGTGAAGGTGCACAGGTCGCCCAGAACTGCATTTTTTTCCGGGTTAGGGGCATTCAAGGGCCATGCCAATGTGTGAGAGTCACCATTGGTGACATGTTGGTCAAGCGTCGACGCTTGGATAAGCTGCCACAGGCGTCTATCGTCAGCAGCTTAGGTGTATATTTACGTATAATATGTATGTTTACGTATGTATATTCCTGTCTTTTCTTGAAGTAACATAATATATCGAAATCAATCGATGATCTATCCCCAAAGCCCAAACCGATTACTGTACAGTAAGTGCCTTGATTAAAACCCTAAATACTGAAGTGCGGTGTACAGTAACAATAATGTGATAGTAGAAATAATAATTAATGGGGTTCGGACGTATGCATGCAATAGTCAATAACAAATAGTCGATATATATATATATATTCTTTTTGCTTCAAGGTCAACAAACAATGAATAATAATAATAATAATTAATGTCCTTGAGGCATGAATTCCCTATTGATTTTATTAAACTATTGATGGCGTTGCGGGGTATTAAGTTCAATAGTGTAACCGTGGCGTGGCATTGGAAGAGGGAACTATACTCCCTCCCTCTTGAGGTCGCCATGCAAAGGGTTCGCAGAGCTCTGCGTAAATCCCCAGAAGCTGCTAAAGCCCTGGTGGACAAGATGTGGGAGCGCACCCGCAGCCGCATACGCTCTGGGAGCCGATCGCCAGAGGAGCACGTGAACCGCGCCAACCAGCTGGCGGAGAGAGTACGCATCGCCCGCGAACCTCAAGATCGCAGGGAGGGTCATCAGCGCATAGCAATGTGGCACCTCCTCTCGCACGACGGCCGCCAACAAGCCCTCGAGCCCTCTAGCGTCAGCTCCTCTGACCTCTACGCAGCTTGGAGGGAGTTGTCGCCCGCCGAGCAGCTGGGTCGATACAGAGATCCTGACACAGAACCAGATGCTCCAGAGACTCCGTACACAGAGGATTTTGCACCACCAATATTTGCAGATCCAGATGACAGCCATGCAGTCCCAGCACCCACAGTTCCTTCAGTACCTACTCCAAAGGTGAAAATGAATACACCAAAGGAGTATAAGGTTGGACAAGATGCAGAGGTCTGGATAGAGACAGTGGATAGGTACTTCGAGTTCACCTACCCAGGAGCAACAGACAAGGACCTTATAACAGTATTCATCACATTCCTGCAGAACAATGACAGACATTTCTTCCAGGTTGTGGCACAATCTCCAACAGCCACATATGCAGAAGTCAGGACCACATTCCTTCGACAGTTTGGAAATCCACATAAACAGTCAGTAGTCAAAAGACATTTGATGAGACTGGAACAGGGTAATCAGACATTTACAGATTATCTAAGGACGTTCACATCACGTGCCTGTCGGGGAAATCACACTGTTTCCGTAAAAAGGGGCCCAAAAAAGTTAAGCGCCGCGACACTTGAGACAGTTCTGGTAGTATCGTGTATGTCGATGTCACTTTTTCCAGGAAAACCTGTTTCGCTCCTATAAGGGAAACGCAGGACCTTGCAGCATTTTTTTTGAAAAAGCTGCGAACCGTCGTTGTATAATGTTGCGTATAATCGGATCTTTTTACTGTCGTCTGTACTGTAGCCTGTACCGCCCGGTCCGCCTCATACTTAATTTCATTTTGGCGACATCCACGCCTCTGCCTCTATACTGTCGTCCTTTTTGTCTGTATTGTACTGTCGTCGACGAAAAACGGTGGACCTCCAACCAGAGACGCGGAAATTGACATGCTGTCACGGACGCAGTGCAGAGACGAGACGGTACAGACCAAACGACAGTACAGTACAGAGGTAATTACCAATAACAGTACAGAGGTAATTTCCTCGTTAAAATTACGTGTTGGCGATCGCACCATCATGTGATATTCAAATTGTTTGTTATGCGCAGTATTCTTGGCTTCCACCGATCATGCGTGGTCGCTATTCCGTATTAATTATATATCAATTTCCGGGCGGCCCGCTGTATAGTAGGTGCACCATGTTATATTTAAAATGCTCAGGCCACATCATAGGCTCCGAAGCATGGTAGATTATCAATTCATATATCGATATGTATGCTGTTTACCGGGTCCTGAATAACCGATTCTACACCACTCACCAAAGTATCGATGCTGATAACCGATGACGAATAATGCGCACATGAGGCGCGACTTTGATCTGCAAGCGAACAGCGAAGAAGTGCGACAAACTGCTGCACATCTGTCAGTGATCATGGTGCGGACACACCATTGAAGGGTATTTCCGCGATGGCAGACAATGCGTCGTGTGTCCCTGAGGGGAGCGACTGCGGTACGCGACATGACAGAGTTACATTTTCCGCTCCCCGTAACATTGGCGCATTCTCTTCTCCCCGTAACATTGCTCGTGCTGTCGATGATGGCGACGAAAATGGGCATGCAATCTGCCAGCAGCATTCCCCACTAAGATCACGATCTCGTTTCCGCTCATGCAGCTTGCCATCTACAGGGTCGGTCACGCCGGCTGATAAAGTCACAGTTATAGGTCACCATACCGATGCATACGATACAACTGAACAAAGTGCACCAGAGAACAGCGCTAGCGACACATCTCCTCCAATACTCACCTATCTGTTGAATTTAAAATGGCGAACTGAACTCGCACGTTTGATATTTGTCCTGAACCAAGTCCCATACACTGAAAATCTCATTTCAATGGACGATTACCGAAATCAGCGGAGATCGTTGACGGACATGCCATTCGGTCAGTTGCCAACCCTTAGATATCGAGGGAAAGTTATCGCACAGAGTTGCACTATCGTTCGTTTGGCAGCTCGTTTGGCCAGAATTTATCCTCCTGCTAGAGTGATGGACCAATGTGTGATAGACATGATTGTGGACGCGTGGAGAAATGTCCTCGATGCCCTGTACGACATAATATTCGATCGCGAGCTTGTGAATGGAACCTATGAGCTGGTGCCTTTCACGATGCACTTTCGCGACGCTAATCGCATTCGCTTATTGGAAAGTTTTCAGAGGAATACATTAAAGGAACATCTTGATACATTTGAGTACATATACACACAACATCGATCAAAGAGTCCACACGGCTACTTGCTGATGCACGAACCTGATATGCCTGGACTGGCTGATCTCGCAGTGTATGATGCAGTGCAACAGTGCCGGAGGTTCATACGCCCAGAATCTTCTGAAAGACTTTTGGAAAAACATCCACATCTACGGGAAGTGTGCGAAAAGATTGACGCAATACCAACGATTGGAGATTGCCTGAAAATTCGGTCGAACAAGAATGTGCATGGGTTATTATTTGGCGAAACTTCGCGGACTCCATAACGGTCACATCCCCTCACAGTATGAACTTGTTATAACGCGTTAGCATGAATATGCCGATTTATAATATCACACGATATTGAAGAGTGGACATTGACATATTAAGGTTTTGGCCACCGCGCACCAAACGACAGCTATTGCACACATATTGTCATGGCGTTCAGACACATTCATGCCCGAGTGTTAGCAGTAGGCTCCGTTTGAAGTTTGTGTGATTGCCGAAATGAAATGGATACAGTCCAATAAAGAGATACAGCCGCGTTCCACTTCCTCCATAAGTGATGCCATTCATTGCAGGCTAAGCATGTCAATCAACGGGGGGGGGGAGGGGGTAACTTGCACTCTGATGCGAACGTCCCTTACTTTAGTGATAGATACCAAGATTCTGATATATATATATATATATATTTGCAGCATAACTCGCAATATATTCACTGATTTTTAATAAAGTGTGTAACATCGATGACACGGATGCCGAAGATCTTGAGAACGCCTGTGGACGGTGAGATACACACGTGATGATATACTAGTGCGATGATATCTATATCGATGACAACGAGCACAAAAAGTAGCAGCAGATGTGTGACCGATGCGAGCATGAATTTGCATACTGCATGGTTGCGTATGTGATAATGCCGTGCTGTACATTGCAACAGTGAGTGAACACTATTTGAACCGAAAGCATCCCAGCATCGATCATGAAATTCTTATGATGTAACACTCTCGAATTTCGTTGTCCTTGTCTGCATAGTAATAGTTAGCATGCCACCTTCTCGAATAGCCATACATCATTTATTTACTGATTCAATTTGATATGAATATGCAATTATAGTATTCACTCTGGCTTACCACCACGCATTGTGCGATTTGTGCCAAGCAACAGAGGCATCCGATTGTATTTAACTGTGATAATCACGACGTGTGTCCCGGCCCGGCGGGGCATACAAGGCTACACACGAAGCGATTCACAGCGTGAAACATACGTATAAATATGCAATCACTTGGCATCGACATTTTATCGCAGGCAGGGAATAATCTTACTTTCGTGCTGACTTAACATCACACACACACACACACACGCAATATCGTAATTGGCCCCAAAGAATTCCGTATGATAAAGGCACAGCAAATGAACTAAATCAAACGAACAATATATTGTTTCTCATGATCCGTGACTTTGCCCCACCTCGTCATATGTTTCATAACGTTTTTATATTTTGAATATTTCCTGTCATGCATGGATCCAATGGACAGAAGGCATATTTGAGCTATATGAGGGCGAAGTTGGATATTGGGCTATTATACGTTATGAACTTCGGTATCTACATCGTGCGTGCGTAGAAACATTTGAATTATTTTCTGTCCAATAATGCTTGATAGCACCCACCGGGAGAATATATACCCTTTCATGGGTGGACTGGTTTTGGGGGTTTGAATGCAGTTAAACCGATGAATGCAGTTAAACCCGAAGTACATATGAGAAAAACACTAAGTCGCAATGGTCCATTACATATGTTTGAACTAAATAAAAATCGGTTTACATGTCATTCGATTCTCGCAACCTGCAGGATTGATAATTCGCAACGACAATGTATGCAGCAGACGAGCACCGCCTGCTGGGTTTCTTGTATTGCATGCTGGCTCATTGCGCCACACAACCACTCATATCTATGCTTGCACCAACATGTATCAAAATTCTATTGGGTGCCGACTCCTTGCGTCCTCGACTCGTTCACATTATTCAACAAGTATGCAGTGCTCCACCTTCCCATTCGCATGGTGCTGTATACCACACTGTTCAAAAGTGAAGGTACACATGGCATCTGAGGGGGGGTCGAAATTACCATTTAAGATGTATCGTTGCATAATGACATCTTTATGAATCCTGATGCATTCTTGGGATACGATACTAGATGGGTGCACCTGTGTCGCAACTTTTGCTTGTACCAGAATTTTCATGTGCGGCGTCTGAATGCTCATATTTGCGTTTTTGTGAAAAATATAGCCGTTGGCCACTCAAACCTAAAATCAGCAAAATTTGTCAACATATCGACAATTTGTCATCAACATGTAGTGTAAGCGTCTAGCCAATTGAAACCTGAAACTTTGTATGTACTAGAAATTTTGTAAAGCGAGTAAATCGTGTGTAAATGGCGGTCAAAGGCAAACGTCGGCGAAAACTAGCCGTTGGGGAAATTCTTAAATGGTCATTTCGACCCCCCCCTCAGGTGCCATGCGTATGATATTCGAGTTTAAAGGCACGATTCTCGAGAGTTGAACACACTATGAAATTTGAACCTGCTGGTTTACTTGAGCTACTTAGTATTAAATGAAGTGTCGTGATGAACCTTGCATATACGATGGCTGCCCTCAGCTTTCCCCAATGCACCCTTCCAGCATTTACCCAACACACTAGTGGGGTTGAACTATGATGCACAAGTGGAAGTTTTTCGCGTACGCACCCGGATAATCAGACTTTATTGCCGGGTGAAAAGCACATATGGACCTCTTTCATTGACTTGTGCAACTTCACTGTAAATTTTGAGTAATTTCCGGCTTTACTTTTTGACATTTTCATTCATCACTGAATAAGATCAACAGTTGTGCTCCAATCATGCTCATAGCAGCTAAGCTCGTCGTAGTTAATTCTACTTATCAGAAAATGAGTTTTGAAAAGGTGCACAAAATAAAAGTAGATTGCTTGAAATTTCATCGAAGCAAAGCCTTTAAAACGCCCATACCCTGGGACCTAGTTTCTTGAAAAGAAGGCATGTTCGTAGAATCTGAATACGGGTAATGTTGGTGATTGGTCTGAGTGCCGAGGTACACACAATACACAAAACCAATTCTTGACCATTTTCTATTCCGTGGTTTGCAAACGTAGATCCAGCGTGAAGCACACACATCAGTACTGGTATGGAAGTCAGACATATGTAATGTGTTGATGTACAAGTCTACGGGACGTCGCGAGAAGTATTTTATACCGTTGCGAGATAGTGTTGTTTCATAATTATGTAAAGCCGAGCATTTGCACTCTTTCCCAGCAATGTATGGGATGAATTCCCCATGAGGGTTCTCTTAATTGGATTGAATCAGCATGCCCACATCCCACATGTACAGCCAACTTTCCACGTGACATATTCCGAATAGCCAGCAAACAGAGACTTCACATTTGCAACAGTCCCACATTCCCCCCTGAAATTTTATTTTCATCTAAATATGAACTCAGAAGTTCAGAGGTACTGTTTTGTTCCTTACTTTTGTTTTCTACTTTACCCAAAACCGTCGGACGGTCCGAGTGCCCCATGTACACGACATGCTATGCATATGTATATACATAAATACATCAACATTTGCAGATGGACATTAAGGATGCCGTTGCATACACTGACAAAAATGCTTCGAAATTGCCAGGAATCAATCCCATCTCTCAGAAGTTGATGCTCACTGCCGCCATGCTAGGACGCTACCTTGGCAATCTATAATTCTCAATCCGCGGAGTGCACCATGCCTTACTCATGGTACCCGCTTTCTCCTGCGGTCAACGCGCCATACCCAAGATCCACCCCTGTGTTTGTCTCATTCACTGATACGTATCCTCGCTTATTGACCTCTAAAATTCCATATGCTATCCGCCGACTGATTGGTAAATGGCAGGGAGATTTACAAGTGCACTGCACATCCAAAATCATAGCCAGAAGTGGAGAAGACTGTGACAAACCTGCCGGGAGGTGGAGCAGGTGCGGGCCGGTGCGCTGCTCGCGGGGCATCAGAAGCTGGTCCGGTCACTCGGCCACTTACACTGCGCGCGCTGACCCCTCCACGCTGAGAGGGCATCACCCCCCCCCGTTTTGCCAGCGCATGGAGATCCTGCCTGCTGGACGCCTGAGCCGGTGCCCGTCTGCTGAGTTCCTGGGACTGCTCTGGTATCACCTGCTGGCCCCAAGGTTCACACGCCTGCTCAGGGGAAAGAAGAGGACTGCTCATACGGCAGAAGGAAATAAGTATCGAACCGAGGAAGAGAAAAGTGCAAGGCCACTCTCCAGGCACACGTGGACGTGCCGAGACAGCAGGGAGAGGGGGTGGTGGACTGAAGGCATGGATGCGCACCACAGAGGCCCCCCTCGTGGTGAGCGGCCCAACACCGCCGCGGGATGCGGAAGCCGCCCTGGTGGCGCTGCTCCCTCCTGGCGCCCCTGGGAACACCCGCGATGACATGGGCGGCTGAACGGAGGTGGGGATGCGGGCAAGACTCCCCCCGGACGCCAGCACTCGGGGCGTTCCGCCCACTCCTCTTCGCGAGCTGCGGCTCTTCCCCAATACGGGTTGACGCAGCTTGCCCGCAACCGCCTTGGCGCGCGCAGCCGACCGCCGGGCCAGCTCCTCTCTCCGCTGCTCATCCGCGCCTGCCAATGAGCAAGGCGCGCCACCCCCCCACTCAGCACATACCTGCCTTGCGCCAACCCCC
>LGRX02007550.1:0-12106 GCA_001247695.2 Cymbomonas tetramitiformis
CCTGCAGCATCTCCTCTAGCTGGGCCTCAGCCGACCTCCGATCTGCTGCTCGCCGCTCATCAGCAGCTACCTGCTAAGCGACGCTCTCGTCGACAGCCAACTGCCTGACAGTCTCCCGGGCTTCTACGGCTAGCCGGTCGGCAGCCCAGCGCTCTTCGACAGCGCGTTGCTCGGAGGCCCTGCGTTCCTCGGCAGCGCGCTGATCGGAGATCCTGCGCTCCTCGGCAGCTCTTTGACTCTCTTGGAGTTGCCGAGACAGCTGTTCCAGGCGAGCCTCGGCAGCTGCCTCCCGAGCTTGAGACTCCTTCTGCCAGGCTTCCTTCAGCTCTTGCAGGTCCTGACTGTTCCTGCTCCAGGTGGACTCCGGGGACGACGACGTGTCCCCTGAGGAAGTCGGACCGGGGTGCGGGGCCGAGGGTGCTCGACTGGGCTTCCGGGTGCGAGGCACCGGGCGACTGGGACCGCTCGGCTTAGGCGCCTGAGTCCTGGGCCTCGGAGGTTCCGCGGGATGCTCTTCCTCCGATGAGGACGAGAGGGGAGCAAACCGGTTTGACCAGTTCCCACCGGGGGCTGCGGAACTCGGAGGTGCTGTACCTGACTTCCTAAGACCCCTGTGTGACTTCCGGGTGCGGCCGCTCATTCTGACGGCAGCGACGACCGCTCTCTTTACCTCCTGGAGGTCCACTCCTCGGCGTACTATCTCCCCTGGTCTGCTGACGTTGATGGCAAAGGCAGAGAATCTACACCTCCCGAGGGAGTTGTGAGGGTCCTCGCGCTTTTGCTGCATCAATCCCTTGGACTCGGAGACTGGCTGCTGGTGGATCTCCAGGCGATAAGCGCCGTCGTCGGAGAGCCCATGGTCCTTAAGCTGGAACCACATTAGACATTACCCCTGACAGCGGGTGGTCTTTCCCCAGGCGCTTTAGGCCTCGACGAATGTCTTTCCACCAAGACTCCTGGTCGGAATCCGAGCAAGAGCTGACATCGGATGAGGTTCCCGCTTTCCTTACTGGACGGAGGGCACTCGTTCCCTGGGACGAGTCCGAGCTGACTGGGGTCGTCCTGGGGAGTCGGCGCCACTCGCGAAGACACCTTCTGACCATCTGAGTCATCCGGTGGCTCCGGGCTCCAACCCACCAGGTGCTCCTCTCCTTGGCGAGCGTCGTTTGCTGGTGCCATGCCATGAAGGCGGCCCCAGCTCGACGTCGACTGCCCCTGCGCCACAGACCCTGTGACTGGACGACACGCTGGCGCCATGCCGCGAAAGCGGACTCGACTCGACGCCGCCTGCCTCTGACAAACAGGCCCTGAAGTTGGGCGACCTGCTGGGTGACGTCATTCCAAGCTTGGAATGCCAGGCGCTGGAGCTCGCGCTGATGCGCTGACCGGTCCGTTCTGGCCTTCCATGCGACCCACGCAAGCCGCGCGGTTGCGCGCTGACGAGCTGGCAGGGAGACTCTTGCACGTCGTTGCGCTGAGTCCAGCGCCCAAGTGCTCCATTGACGGAGGGCCAATGCGAGCATGGATTGACGTCGCTCCCCTCGCCAAGCTGGATTGGGCCGGATGCGAGACTCGTGCTCCCGTGACTGGACTACGTCCAGCCGCTCTGAGCGCCGGACATCGTCAAACTCCCCTTCTGCAGGGGGGCTCCAGTCACTGGCTCGGTAAATCTCAAAGCGCCCTGGGGCGCTGATGAGATTCCCTTGCTCGCACTCCACGAGGGGAGAGAGGGAGGACGCTGCCGGTCCCGGCACCGGTTCCTGACGGACGAACCTACTGCCCGCACTCCTGCTGGACGCAGGGAGTGGGGAGAAGGGAGCCGCTGAGGGGTTCAGTCCCTTAGCAGAGCGGTCCGAGTCCGACTCGGAGCTGGCGCTCGCCGCCGGTGCCGGAGCTTCGGGCGACGCACGCTTCCGGCGCGCCGGCTGCCGTAGCGCCGAGCTCAATGCGAGCTCGCCCTACAAAATAAGGATTATTCCAAGGGCTTGGACCGTCGGCTTGGAACCCCATAGGACCCGGTAGGACAGGTATGTGTTTGAGAGGCGTTGGCGTTAACACTGGGAATTCCAAGGGCTTGGACAGCAAATGTCCAGGTCCAAGCCCCGTCCAAGCCGCGGTCCAAGGGCTTGGACCTGGACATTTGCTATCCAAGCCCTTGGAACCCCCTTGGAATTTACATAAAATTCCAATCGGTTTCCAAGCCGTTGGACCGTCGGTTTGGAATACCGTAGGACCCATTTGGACCGTCGGCTTGGAACCCCGTTGGACCCGCTTGGACCATCGGCTTGGATTCCCATAGGATTGTTTTAGATTGGCGATTCCAAGGGGGTTCCAAATGCTTGGACGGGGCTCGGACCTTGTTAAACGGGCATTCCAATGGGGTTCCAAAGGCTTGGACGGGGCTTAGACTCTGCCAAACGGTGATTCCGAGGAGGGTCCAAGGGCTTGGACGCTGCAAAAAAACAGGTTCCAAGGGGGTTCCAAAGACTTGGACGGGTCTTGGACTCCGTCAAAAGAAGTTTCCGAGGGGGTTCCAAGGGCTTGGATAGGGCTTGGACTCAGTTAAACAGAGATTCCAACGTGATTCCAAGGGCTTGGAAGTTGTTAAATTAAGGTTCCAAGCGAGTTCCGAGGGCTTGGACGGGGCTTAGAATCTGTTAAACGAGAATTGCATGGCCAGGTTCCATTGTTCCAAAGCTTTGGAACAATGTTTCCAAAAGCTTGGACGGACATGTTCCAATCACACTAGGAAGGATTTCTGTTAAAAACTGTTAATGATGTGTTAAAAAATGTTAATCGAGTGTTAAATAGTGTTAATGTGGAAACTGGGTGTTAATCAAGTGTTAATACGCGAAAAATTTCATAATGGGCTATATTATAGGCGGAAAAGTGTTAATGAGGTGTGAAGAAAGTGTTAAACGTTGGCGAGGGAGTGTTAATGGGACAGTTCTGGAGTGTTAACGGAAGGCTGCATCTGTTAATCGCGGTATAATCACGCTGCTGCGAATTATATTGGAGCCAGAACACACGCCTGTTTCGCCGATGCATTTGAAAAGTGTTAATACCCAGCGCAGCCACCGTGATGTGGGTGTCCTGGCGAGATAATCATTTCAAAATGCAGTCGCCACTGACAACGCCCATACCCATCGACGATCGACAGGATCATCTACGGTAGATATAGGTGCATCCGCGAACACCAAACGCATGAAGACCTTATTAAGACCTATCTAGCTACGTACGTAGGATGGAACGATAGTTGGACGTAGGCAGCTAGCGAAATCATTTCTGAGCTGACGTTCTGCCCGAGCAGACCAGCATATATAATATATTTGTTACAAGAGAAACCCGAGTCTGTAAAATTTGTAAGGTGCTAAATCTTTGCACGGTTGCTGTTATATTTTTATCCACACGTTTATAGACTGCAAAGCAAAGGGTGGGGGTGCGTGGTGTTCGTTCATAACAGATGGATGACGTTTGCGCAAACTTGATAACTGCTGGAAAGCAACCGCGAACTGCTAATAACGCGGTACGTGCAGATTCTGGGAACAGAATGTTCGTTTATTTTAAGTGTGAGTAAACTGAAGCGGGCGTTGTTCAGGCTCCCGGTGGTGCAGATCGGGGCGCGGCGTTAGTTGCGGCCGCTAAGGTAAACGCCGGCACCGGTGCATTTGTGCATTTTTAGCTTTTTGCAAGCGTTTCATATAAGCCGGAGGTCACGCTGGGGACATGCCGTCGCCAGCGTGGCCTGCTTCTGGTTGGTTGAAGTGTTTTATTTTCGTGTTCACCGGGTTTCATTTTTTTACTGTGTTGAAGCCTCTGCGGACCGTGTATGTAGCTCGTGCGCTGATCGCCAACGGGCCGGTCGCGCAACGATGCGGCGGTTATGCAAGCCTCTTGCCCCTGTTTTTTAAGGGTGTTCTTCATATAAGCCGGAGGTCACGCTGGGGACATACCGTCGCCAGCGTGGCCTGCTTCTGGTTGGTTGAAGTGTTTTATTTTCGTGTTCACCGGGTCCCATTTTTTTAATGTGTTGAAGCCTCTGCGGACCGTGTAGCTCGTGCGCTGATCGCCAACGGGCCGGTCGCGCAACGATGCGGCGGGTTATGCGAGCCTCTTGTCCCTGTTTTTTTAAGGGTGATTTTCATATAAGCCGAAGGTCACGCTGGGGACATACCGTCGCCAGCGTGGCCTGCTTCTGGTTGGTTGAAGTGTTTCATTTTCGTGTTCACCGGGTTACATCTTTTTACTGTGTTGAAGCCTCTGTCTGCGGACCGCGTAGCTCGTGCGCTGATCGCCAACGGGCCGGTCGCGCAACGATGCGGCGGTCATGCAAGCCTCTTGTCCCTGTTTTTATAAGGGTGTTCTTCATATAAGCCGGAGGTCACGCTGGGGACATACCGTCGCCAGCGTGGCCTGATTCTGGTTGGTTGAAGTGTTTCATTTTCGTGTTCACCGGGTTTCATTTTTTTACTGTGTTGAAGCCTCTGCGGACCGTGTAGCGCGTGCGCTGATCGCCAACGGGCCGGTCGCGCAACGATGCGGCGGTTATGCAAGCCTCTTGTCCCTGTGTTTTTAAGGGTGATCTTCATATAAGCCGGCGGTCACGCTGGGGACATACCGTCGCCAGCGTGGCCTGCTTCTGGTTGGTTGAAGTGTTTCATTTTCGTGTTCACCGGGTTTCATTTTTTATGTGTTGAAGCCCCTGCGGACCGTGTAGCGCGTGCGCTGATCGCCAACGGGCCGGTCGCGCAACGATGCGGCGGTTATGCAAGCCTCTTGTCCCTGTTTTTTTAAAGGGTGATCTTCATATAAGCCGGAGGTCACGCTGGGGACATACCGTCGCCAGCGTGGTATGCTTCTCGTCGTTTTAAGTGTTTCATTTTCGTGTTCACCGGGTTTCATTTTTTTACATGTGTTGAAGCCTCTGCGGACCGTGTAGCACGTGCGCTGATCGCCAACGGGCCGGTCGCGCGACGATGCGGCGGGTTATGCAAGCCTCTTGTCCCTGGTTTTTTAAAGGGTGATCTTCATATAAGCCGGAGGTCACGCTGGGGACATACCGTCGCCAGCGGTCGTCTTCTGGATGATGAAGTGCGTCCGGTTGTTTGTTGCGTCCTACTTAGGAAGCTCCATCAGCGACCGTAGCCGAAGCTGGAGGGGGTGCCTCCGCCCCCCCCGCTGCTGAAGACGCGGCGGCTGCGGCTGGCAGCAAGGTACGCATTGCACCCGCCATTCCCGCTTCCTGCTGCGTTTTCCCCGCCCCCCCCCTAAATATACACACTTCATTCCCAACGAACGAGTATGCGGTCATCCATCTTGCAGGCCGACCCCCGGTTCTTATTTTGGCTTCCACCACCGGCTGCCTGTGACGCGTGCCGTGTTGCTCGTGCGCTGCTCGCCAACGGGCCGTGCGCGCCTCGTAGCCGCGGCGTTTTAGCGTTTCACCTCACGCCCGTGACGTGTACCGTGTTGCTCGTGCGCTGCACGCCCACGGGCCGTGCGCGCAACGGACCCGCGGAATTTAAGCGTTTCACCTCACGGCAAGCTGCGGGTTATTTCCTCGCGCGAGCGTGCCTCGTCCATATCGTCCCCCGGAGTCCTCCTGTCCGGTTCGGGGTGTGTCCAAAGATGTCCGGTTGCGGCCCGCCGCTCTAAGTTGAACCGTGGCCGTGCCGTACTCGTACCTCGTCGGTGGCCCGCCAACGGGCCGGGCGCGGAAGGTGGCCGCGGTGTGCGTCCGTTTTGCCTAGCGTACCTCTCCGATGTTGCTGATACCATGGTGTCCGCAACCGACACCTAACCTGTGACACAGCGGACCAGTCCTAGGCAGGCATGCTAGCTTAGGGGGCATATCGCTCCCATCGTTCCGGTTCTTTTCGTTGTCCAACATGTTTCGGTTTGCGCCACCGTTTGCCGCCGTGTGTGCATCGGGTGGCCGCAATATCCCACACCGTATATACACACAGTACACTGATCCAGGTTAACCAACAACCCTGGGTTTGCGGTTTGTTTCCTAGCGGGGAAAAAATTCAAACGGCGCAGAAATCGTTTCCTTCGGCGCCAGCAGCAAGGAATCACTACTGCGGACAACCGGGATTATGACGAGGGTCTCCAGGAGTATCTGGAAAAACAAATTCGCACCTTGTTCGACGGCATCCCGTTTTTACGTGCCGTCGCCACGCGCGCGGGGTGTTCCAATGTGGATCCGAAGAATATCATCGAGCCTCAAAATGCCGAACCGGTGAGTGGCGCGTACGGCGCCGTCACACGAGGTTGCACACTGGACCGCACGGACCTGGTCGTGGTCAAAAGGTTTTGCAAAACCTCGGAGCTACAGCCGCACCCCAAGACCAACGGAAACCTCCAAAGGAAGGCAGCGCCCACCCAGCCGCCCAAGGAGTTCAAGCGGTGTGCGCAGGAGCTAGTCATGACAAAACTGGCGTCGCAAGCGGCACCCACTTACGTCGTGCCCTGTACACGATGGGGTGTGGAGACCAAAACTCGGCTAGCGCTTCGGGGCGGGCCAGTTCCGATGCTCGTCATGCCCGATCGCGGCCGGACGCTATGGGAATTCATGCGGGATCCGCCTGAGGGTGACCTCTCCTTGGAGGTCAAGCTGCTACTTGCCAAGGAGGTGCTGAAGGCGTTTGAGCAGTTGCACTCCAAGGGTATCGTGCACGGCGACGTCAAGGGTAACAACGTGGTCGTTGCCGAAGCGCTGCAATCACCATATCCCATCACGCTGCGAGTCATCGACTTCGGAGTTGGCTGCGTCGATCGAGAAAACCTGAAGTCTGCGCATGACGAGCGTCCTCTCGGTCGAGAGGACCGCCGTTATCTTGCTCCTGAGCACCGGGATCCCGGCCCAAGCAGGCCAGGAGACATGTGGTCTGTGGGTGGACTCCTGGTCCAGCTCTTCCAGCACCCGCAGGCTGGTGGCGAACGTCACCAATGGGACTATATCCTAAGTCAAGCGAAACCGCAGAATGGATTCATGAAGCATGCACTCATGCAGCGCCTGAAGGAATGCTTCAGCGTAGACATGGCCAAGCGTCCGACAGCCGCGAATCTCCTGCGCACGTTTGACAACACTAGGATCCAGACCTTCGGTGACAAAGGCTTTCCGCCTCGCATTGAGCTGGCTGGGTGATTTCCAATAGGGCCGACATGTGAACTTGACAAATGTATACATTTAAATATAGCGCCGACATTGCCGTAAACAAATCGGTCCATGTATGTATTCCTATCGCATCACGCATAACGCGCTAGACACACACATGCATTTGCCTACCGGAGGTCACGCTGGGGACATACCGTCGCCAGCTTGGCCTGCTTCCGGTTGGTTGAAGTGTTTCATTTTCGTGTTCACCGGGTTTCATTTTTTTAATGTGTTGAAGCCTCTGCGGACCGTGTAGCGCGTGCGCTGATCGCCAACGGGCCGGTCGCGCAACGATGCGGCGGTTATGCAAGCCTCTTGTCCCTGTTTTTTAAGGGTGATCTTCATATAAGCCGGAGGTCACGCTGGGGACATACCGTCGCCAGCGTGGTATGCTTCTCGTCGTTTGAAGTCTTTCATTTTTCGTGTTCACCGGGTTGCATTTTTTAATGTGTTGAAGCCTCTGCGGACCGTGTAGCGCGTGCGCTGATCGCCAACGGGCCGGTCGCGCAACGATGCTGTGCTAGGACAACATACTGTGTCATGCGCGGATGACTCAGCGGTGTCATACATGCTAGCAGTGCCATACGCGCCTTACGATATTAGCGCCCGAGACCCCTGTTGAGGAAGAGACCCCCCTTAGTGGGAGTACACAGTACTAGTGTACGGTGTAATAAGGTGTCATAGTGAAGCACTGACACCTCATACTGCATGATACTATAGTAGAAGCATATGATAGGTTAATGAGACTTGGCCATGCTGACTAGGATTAACTCAGGGAGTTGAGTGAATAAGTAATGGCCAAGGCCAAAGAAACAGCTGAGTTTCCAAGAGTAAATACAGCCGACATGGCAAAATATGTAATCCTAATTCTTATATGCAAGTAATATGCTGTAAGTCTAGACATAGCAGTCCTATGTCTAAAGAGCTGACCTAGCAGTACCTAGGCAGTTAGTTGGTCATTATATGCAGTCCATATATGATCCCCACCAATAGTAGTTTCACAGTGTCTCTTAAGTGAGGAGCAGTCCTCCCACAAAATGGTATCAGTGTGCTACGCACCACCACCACCACCACAGCTTCCACAAAAAAAATTTTACTTTCGAATTATGACTTTTCCGACGACTTTATACCGTGACTTCGGCTTCAATGTTATTTGAAATCTGCCAGTGTGTGTTACGCCTTCCCTGACGCGGCTTCAGTTGCGGCTTTTATCGGCTCACTGGCTTGAGATACCCGCATAAATTATCTTTTATTTGCTTGCAAAGGCGAATTTCTTCTTCGACGCGTTGTGTAATTGTGGTTCATACTGGATCCTAGAAATCGGGCGCTTTTAGGGCCTAAAAGCGCCCACCTAGAGTGCAGTGCTCTTTGGCGTCTTGATGTTATTGTTTCGAGCTCGTATGTCGCCATGGTGCTTGAGCCAGCGCGAGTTGCCTTAGAATTGTCAATTGATACGAGGTCTTCTTTGGCGCGTTGATCTGGAGTTTTGGAATTTTGGGCTACTGTGCGAGGCCTCCTACTGTGGCACAGTGTGCCACAAATGCAGTAATGGAACCTGGTAGTTCGTCGTGTATATCGCGAGGCAGAGGAAGCGACTTCCAACTCCCATGTTACTTTTACGAATGCGGACGAATTCCAGCTCGACGTGCTGTTTGGCAATGATTAATTTTCGACTTAGCGAACGCCAGTGAGGCACACCTGCCTGCTTTGAAACTTTGATGTCGTTGCGTTGGCAATTTTGCGTGCGTTTTGCGCCTGCGACTCGTGGATTTACCGTACAAATTGTGTCGAGAATTCTTATTTTTACTTGGATCCTGGTTTGAGATTGTTTGGAATTCTACCTCTAGCGCTTGGCTTCGTATTTCCGCCGGAACGGCTGCGCGACTTCGAGTTTGTCTTACTCGCTGGCAGCTATGCGCCGCTAAATCTTTTTGAAATCTGTGCCTGGTTTTTGAAAGTGTTCGATGTAGTCTTCGCCTCTATGTGCTTGGCGATTGAATGGGTTTGCGACGTTCTTCTTTCGTGCTTCTGGCTATCTTGCGTGATGCAGCTTTGAGATTGCAGTTTCGTGGCTGCGAGCGTGGGCGACCTCGATTGTCCTTGCGACTATGCGGGATGGGGCAAGTTTATGGCGGGGGATCTGAAAATTGGCTCCGACTTTGCGAGGAATTCCTGATTTTGTTGCAATTCGACGCTCCAGCGTTCTTATTAGTGGCTAACCCTAGGTGTTGTCGCGCTGTGGCGTTGCTTTGGCTTCCGTGAGCCGGTCGTTGGCCAATTTTGCTCAATTTGTTTTCGTCTTAAATCTTCGAGTTCGCTGGAAAGCTTTTGCTGAAATTTGGTCGCGGCACTTTTGCTGAAGTTTGGGCCTGGCTTCTGCGTCTTCTCTCTCATACTTTTATCACTTGCGGCGGAAGCTAGCGGATCTTCCTCGGTTGATTTGTGTGTTTCTCCACCTACGTTTGGCGCTCCTGGGTTAGCGGGATTGCACTTGCAGCTTGAGCTTATGGCTCTTCGCTTGTGCTCGCTTGGCAGCTTCGGCGACATGGCGCTTCAGGATCCTGGCATGGCAGCGGGGGGGGAGGAGCTGCGAGATACAGTGCTGGATGCCAGGAATAGGTCTTTTGTGTTTGCGCGAGACGTCCACGAGGCGCAGCACAGTGCACCACAGGCGGCGGTGCGGCTCGGTGCGTCCGCGGCGGCGCTGCATAGTGCGCCACCAGCGGCGGCGCGGCACTTCGCGCTTCCAGCGGCGGCGCGTCACAGTGCGCCACCAGCGGCGGCGCGGCACTACTATGGCCAAGGCCAAGCACTGGTAGTCAGCTCGCGATCTCCAACAACACAGTGGGAAGCAGAGCCGGAGGCGGCACGCGGCTTGCGGCATCCCACGCATGGCTCGCGACAGCGGGTATGGCTAGCTTGCGGCGAGTGGGTCGTTAAGACAAGCCCCACCAGCTACTGCCGCGGGGCCGGCGGCGGATAGCTCGCGACACCGACAACGAGAGCAGTTATCGCATAACGCACAGTTAGCAGCACGCATCCCACGCGTGGCCATGCCCCTCGCGCTCAGCACGCGGTGCCCAGCGCTCCGCGTGGATTTGCAAGCCTCGACGCTCTGCAAAGACGCGTTGGCACCCAAGGCCGACCACGACATAGCATGGACCTATCTGGACCTCCTGTATGCAGACGGTAGTTGGTGCCCCCCAGAGCCGCAGAAGCACGATGCGCAGCGACCGGCGCATGACGCACTGCTGCTTGCCCCACCAATGCATGGTGTGGAGCGGGCAGCGTGGGGCATGACCTGGACTTACGAGGACCTCCTCTATGCGGGCGGTAGTTGGTGCCCCCCGGAGCCACCGAAGCGCGATGTGCAGCGACCGGTGCGTAGCGCGTCGCTGCCAGTCCCACCAGCGCAGGGTTCGGAGCAAGCGGCACTAGACACACTGCAGGGTTCGGAACAGGCGGCACTCGACGAGCCGCAACTGGCGTGTAGCGTACAGCTTCCAGCGTCATCAGCATACAGTGCAGAGCGGAGCATGACTAAGACGCCGTCCAGAGAATGTGCGCGGCTGCCACCCACCAGAGAGCACGCGCGAATGCCACACACCGGCACAGCGAAGGCGCCGCCCACAGAGTGCGCGCGGCTGCCACACAGTGGTACCACCGACGTAAAGCTTGGGCAGCGCGCGCGACATACACCCGAGACTCAGCCACTGGAGCGCATACGGCCACCTAGTGGCGTCGCTGGGGAGCGGGAAGCGCACCCTTCTCGGCGGCGCGCCAAGAAGCGGAGGCATATGCAGCGATCGCGGGAGGCGAGTAGGAAGCGTGGTGCCCGGGGCATGCGAGGCTCAGCACCTACGAGGCGAGGTAATCGTGGGGGTTCACGTAGCATCCGAGGCGGGAGATCGGGAGGTCGCATCGTGGTGTTCAAGCCCTACGAGGGGGCATGCGAGGCATATCGAGTGGGCATCACGAGTGCCCACGCCCTTCCCTTGGATCCGAAAGAAAGCGTCCAGGCGTGGACCGCTTTTCTTTTGGGGGGGAAGAGAGCGCGCTGCGGGTGGCACACGATGACCACCGCGAGCGCGCCGAGCGCACCGCCACGAGGCAGCCGGATAGATGGCCGCTGTCTCGGGCCGCGTGACGCGCAGCTGCCCCACCAGGCACGCCATACACATGGTGCCTAGGGGGTGGCGCGCAGCGTGTGCACGGCGACCGGGCGCCATCGAGGCTCTTCGGAGAGGAGATGAGCGGGCCTGGGAGCGTCACACCGCACACGCGTGCCCCGGCGACGAGCGCGGAGCGCAGCACCCACGTGAGGGTCGCTGCTGAGGCCTGTGTGGCCGACGCTCCGGGCGAGATGGCGCCCAGCGATGGGACGCTTCGCCACACGCGGACAAGGGGCGCCGCCCTTGTGCTCGTGTCGCTACAGGGTGAGCACGAGAGGTGCTCGCCCGCGCCCTTCCCCACGGCGCCAAGAGAAAGCGTCCAGGCGTGGACCGCTTTTCTTTTGGGGGGAAGAGAGCGCGCCGCGGGTGGCACACGATGACCACCGCGAGCGCGCCGAGCGCACCGCCACGAGGCAGCCGGATAGATGATGTTCGCTGTCTCGGGCCGCGTGGCGCGCAGCTGCCCCACCAGGCACGCCATACTCATGGTGCCTAGGGGTGGCGCGCAGCGTGTGCACGGCGACCGGGCGCCATCGAGTCTCTTCGGAGAGGAGATGAGCGGGCCTGGGAGCGTCACACCGCACACGCGTGCCCCGGCGACGAGCGCGGAGCGCAGCACCCACGTGAGGGTCGCTGCTGAGGCCTGTGTGGCCGACGCTCCGGGCGAGATGACGCCCAGCGATGGGACGCCTCGCCACACGCAGACAAGGGGCGCCGCCCTTGTGCTCGTGTCGCTACGGGGTGAGCACGAGAGGTGCTCGCCCACGCCCTTCCC
>LGRX02007552.1:0-11869 GCA_001247695.2 Cymbomonas tetramitiformis
ACCGCCCCAATTTCACGCTCAGATACCACCAGCAACCCACGTCAGCCCAATGTAAATCTTGCTTCCGCAAACCACCAGGAAAGCAGATGCCAGCACCTACGTCCAAGGGCGAGCCTTCCTGACTGCCACCTTTACAGGAGTAAACCTCACAGTCACATCCCCTTTCGCGAGTCGAAACTCCGTGAAACCCGCGATCTGTACGGCGCCCCCCAGACTACCCCTTCCTCATAATCAGTTATTTGCATGATGACGCTTGTCACGCATCTCAGTTATACCCAAAACACGCCAACGCGGTACAGTACGACGCGTCACGACAACAGCACCATCGCACAGCAGCCACGGGCGCCACCCATGGCGTATCAGCCGTTACATCTACCCAAAACACCCCAGTCAGTTATTCAGCAGCACGACAGCCACGTCACCACGTACGACACCAACGCCAAACTCGAACTACATTCGCCCTGACCCATTTCCTGTTCTACAAAATGCTTTCTCTCTGAACTGCCCCTGCTCGCACAACCGGGGCAACAGTCCGCCGGGCGTGGCGCGACGTCCGCCGGGCCTGGCTGAGCCCATCTACGGCCTCGTGAAGATCAAGGAACATCACAGGCACCACAGCGCCTCATCCGCGCCACGTGGACGAAATCTCCTGCTCGCCGCACCGGATCACCGCCGGCACCTGCAACACCGACGGGTACAAACGCGAAGCACTGCACCGCGCCCCAAGCACAGACGTTCACGGCAACTCGACATGGACGCACCACATGTGACACCACGTCACAACAGCAGCCATCATCAGAATGTAGTATCTCAAGAGTCACCAACGGGATGTAGCATTTGGCGACAGTTCAAATGAGGAAGCAGATCGCTGATTGGAGAAGGCGAAACATCGCGAACCGAGAAGACACAAAACGCCTAGCTGCAGCTGTAGGAAAGGAGCTTTAAAAGAGAATAGAGACGATTTCAAAACATTCTGCAGATAACACTGAACCTTTCAAAATCATCTTGGCCTTGCGTAAATTTGTATCGAATATATATATTTCCCCGCTGAATTTACAGCGACTCTGCAAATCCCCACGCACTAAGCGCCTGTTTGAATCAGTCAGGGACAGTTTGTCTGACACGCGCTCCTCACGTAGCGCATAGCCTGAATTCAGTGCCTCCGAACTCGCAACCCCGCTCGCGCGACCACACCGGTTAGGCGTAGATCCACACCCGCATAACGGAAGGCGAATCCGCAACGCTAAAGGCCGCAGCTCCGCGCAGTTGAGGTAAGCCCGAGACGACGTGTGCTAAGCGAACGCTTTCCGTGTTTTCTTGCAAGGAACGGACAGTCGTGCAGGGACCCGATATGCACCTAAGGAGTCTGGCGCACCTCTGAATTCACCGCACGACAATAAACAGGCGCGCAAAAAGTGTACCCTGAATTCATGCTTGTGTGCGTGCGTTTGCGGTATGTGTGCGTGCCGCAGCTCAGCTTTAGCTTCACACACTAACGCCGCTGCTGCTGCCTTCTACGTGTTCGTACGAAGACATCGTCTTCGTCGTTTACGACTACTTTTCTTTACCAAGTTCCCAAGGGAATTCTCAGGTGAGGCGCGATAGTTCGCACTCCCGTGAATTCCCATCCTTTGAGTGTTGAGAAGGTGCACGGCGACGCCGAGACGGCAAGCGGCTTTCCGTTTCAAAACTTCAAATTCAGAACAAGCTTGGGAATTCAGCACGCTCGGCTAAGCTCGGCCGCTTCAGACGACGTCACCGCTCAACACTCCTGACGACTTTTCAAACTCCCGAGAGTCAACGGCTCCTCTGCCCGGACCCCGCTGTGACCGTTTTCAAGTGTGCATTCACGCGCGCTCCGGCTGTGTGAACGCAGAGTGGATTCACCACACTCTTTCGCTGCTTGGACACCATGAATTCCCAAACTTTACTTGACTGTGTTCTTTCGCTGTTGTGGCCTGAGCCGACCCCGTGAATTCAGCGCCGACTGCCGCTACCTTCTTTGGGCATCCTCACTCGGGCTGGTTGGCCCAACGCGGAGGCTGAATTCAACCTTTTCAGCCAGCCCGAGCGAGTCGTGAATTTGGTCTCTGCTGGCTGCTGGGCCTTGGTACCCCTTTCGAAGTCGGGCCCAGCAACCCGTTTGTTCTTCGTCGCGTGGTTTTCGAGCCAGAGTTGCCCCTTTTCGCCTTCCCCTTTAGAGCTCCACTCTGATCCGGCACCTTCTCGTCAGGCTGCCCGTCAGGACCTTTTGGGGATGCTCACCAGCCCCGTGCACGTTCGAAACTCCCAGAATGGGGCCGTTTCCACAATTTTGCCCTGCTTCCTGAACCTTTCACTTTCCATATATATACAAAATTTTTCCCCCGTAACAGCCCGCGCGCCCTAACTCCACCAACCCTCACACCTGGAACCTCGCAGCTCACACCTCGACACCTGCCACGCTGCCCTTACTCCACCAACCTCAGCACCGAACCTCAACGTGCTCGCCACTCACACCCGCCACGACACGGCGTCGTTTGCGCTAATCGCGACACACCAGCACCACCGACCTCGTCGCCGGTGCGCCCTGCTGCCGAAGATGCTGGCGCGGAGCAATCACGCAAAGGCGCGGCAGTTGCACAAACAGCAAACAACAGGCAGACTGCGAGGGACGTGCGGGCAGAGAACCCGAAACCCATCGGCGGTCTGCCGCATCCCAAGGGCTGTCTCGGTGGTGGAATACACTCGTCCCCATTCTCGGAGTCGTCTGTCGCTACGGAGACGGAGTCCACGGGCGCGACGGGGCCCATGTGGTGCATTGCAAGCGTCGGTTCTGTTCCCGCGATGTTCAAGTTGAACGCGAACTTGTCCATGAAGGTCGCGTGCGGCTCGTGCGCGTGTAGCGCGCCGATGGGGTACATCCCCTCGTCGGACACCACCGACTGCGGAGCGGAGGGCGGTGCCGGCGGTGGTGGCGCGTCCAGAGTGTCGGCACGGACTTCTTCGTGAATCTTGAAGTTGTGGATGTTCGTAGCACCACCAACCGCGCAAACGCCCCGAGATGGGTGTCAGCGGGCTGGCGGTACCCCAGGTACTCGTCGATGGTGTCGGGCACCCGCTCCTCGGCGACAGCGAAGGAGAACGCGGAGGCGGTGTCGTAGAGATCAGGTTTGCCGTCTGCAATGCAGCAGACGGCGTCGAAACGGACGGCGTCGTCTTCGTCCACGGCGTTCTGGAACATCACGGCGAGCATGTCGTTCTCGCTGTCCGTAATGCTGAAACCGTGTGCCCCAACATGCCCGCGTGGCCCGCCGTGCGGGCAGTCGCGATGCCAATGCTTCTACCGGAATATCCTAGTTCACTAGATATCAGAGGGTCCCGAACTGTGTGGATAAACTCTCATAAGATAATAAACCCTAAGCTAGATATACCCGGAACGGTCTCGCAACGGTCTCGGATACTAGCCTACCTGTGACACAGCGTGTGTCACAGCACGCACCTATAGATCAGTCAGCGGTCCAGTGTTGGTCCTAGGGGTCTGTCATAGGGGCCTGCACCGGGACTCCCAGTCAGGGCTGCCTATACAGATTCCAGCACACCACCCCAGCACTGTGGGTGGTGACTGTCTAGGAGAGTCAGAATGTTAAGATAAGTTAGGGCAGGAGCTAGGGCGACAAACCCAACTGCTAATTCAACTGTGCAATTCTGATACACAAATTGAAACCCTCTAGCCGGCACAAGTGCAGAAACATACAGGCATATAGGTCCTGCCAAACTACTGAAAGGCACTGTGTCAGCAAGTCAGATTGAAGAGTTCAAAGTTGTCAAAGCAAAAGCATAAACCAGATTGAAGACCGTGTCGAGGTCAAAGTACATCTCAGCACACCACCATGAAAGTGGTGTACTGCCAGAACCAGAAGTAAACTACTCGGGGTCAATGGCCAGAGGAGCACCGCCACCACAACGAGCACCGTAGTAGTCCACAGCAGCACGGCGGAGTAACACAGGGCTGCCAAAGTGCAAGGTGTCGGTCACGGAGAAATCATTCGCCAGAGAATTTGACGGAGTCGGTGTTGTTGATCCGTCGATCACGGGAGGCTGCACCGAACCAGGGTGCTGCCAAGTGCTGCCCGAAGGTGGCGCCTCGTCATCCGAAGACGATGCCGGCGACAACGGAGGACCGCCCTCAAATAAGATGCCAGGTGGCGGCGGCCCGGGATGCCACGGCACCGGAGCCATATAGAGGCCTTGCTGCCGCTGTACCCGCCGGTGGCGACGAGGCGGGATGGCACATGGCACCGTGTCAAGCGGTGACTCCTCGCTCCTGCACAGCACAGGCTGCAGCGCAGCCCGACCCGATACCTGCACAGGGTTGACGTCGTTGACCACCGTGTAGGTGGCTGCTCCTACTCCCATGACAGAGATCAAGAGAATGAAAGAGAGAAGGAAGGGCATCCCCCACAAGCCCGCGTGGGCGGGGAAGCCCCACGGAGGCTTTCCACAGCCGTAGCTGCGGGGAGCACCCTCACGCCAATCCTCCAGAGCACCACCAGAGTGAGGTGCCTGGGCCGCGGGCGTCGACGAGTGATTTGCCGAGATGGCCGAGGCCCGCGGCTTCACGACGAAGCTGCCGTCAGCGAGGTCCTCGTAATCGTCGGTGTCGTACCCCGTGAGATCAACCTGCCCGATGGCGGCGTGGTTCACGGTCTGAACGATCCCAGCGAACTCACCGTCCGCGTCCGCTGTGGTGGTCACCCGCGCCGACTGAAGTGGCGCGGGTTGCACATCCTTTCCCTGCGAGACAGGCATAGCAGGGGCCGGCACGGCGGATGCCGATGCCGCCGCACCACCTGCCGGAACCTGCTCCTCCGGTGTGGCCACCGCTGCGGCGGGTACGCACACCAGAGCCGAAGCCCCCTTGCCGTCACCGGCAGGAGGCGGGAAAGATGCGTGAGTGTAATGCACCTTTGGGTTGGCCGCGGAGTGAACCTCCGCGGCAAGATCGTCGAGCCTGCGGAGAATGTCGTCCCCCTCGGAATCCGGCTGCTGCTCCACGGTGAAGCCGTAGGCGGACACGTCAATGCCGCCCACCGCTCCCGCACAAAGCACCGCGGGCGGCCCGTACGCGGCTGCCGCACGCGCGAAGGACTCCGCCCCGTCATCCGCCGCCTGCTGGAACAATGCACACATGGCGAGCGCGTGCACCCCCTCCGCGTCCTCCTCGTCGATGGGAACGCAAAATGCCGCGGCAGAGGTGGGCGGGTGTTGGCGCCCGCCCAACGGGCAGTCGCGGTAGAAGTGATACGCCTCAGCTTTCCCCGCCTTCTTGCACCTACCGCAGAACGGCCTTGCCCGTTGATCGTCACGGTCGAATCCCACCGGTGGGGCCTTGTGGGTCCCCACACGGAATCCCCGCGGCTGCTGCCCCCGCTGCTGCTGCTGCCGCTGCGGCACCCGCTCCCGCTGTTGACGCACAACCGGGGCGGCCTCACCCCGCTGCCGCTGTACGAGCTCTGTCAGCTCCGTGATCTTCTGGAGCAGCGCATCGTACTCACTGCTGGATAGGTGTGCGGAGACCCCGCCCGCACCAGAAGCTGCCTTCCCCCCGTCCGTCTGCGCCCAAGACTGATAAATCTCGACCACCAAGGAGCGAAGAGAAGCAAGGGACACGTGGGACAGGTCGGCAGCCATGGGATAGCGGACCTTTACCGCCGCGTAAAACATGGGGTCGAGGCGGGTGTAGAGAGACAATTTTCGTGTTGCCTCGGTCGGAGTCCAGTCTGAAGTCCTGTTATCCCGCACCAAACGCTGTTCCTTAGCCAAAATCGGCTGCGGGTCAACGTTTGCGGGATAACGTAAAGCCGCATGCTCCTCCTGCTGCGATTCCCGCAGCGCCACTGGTATAGAGCCCTTGATGATGTCGACAAGAGCACGCCGTCCATCTCGGTCAGTCGAAGAATCCGTACCAGTGAGCCAGACGTAGGCGTTGCTGTGCTTCTCCACCACTAGAGCCAGAACGTCGTACAAGAGGCCATTCACCTTGTTGACCACTGGAGCCAGAGGGTCGTCGAGGTCAAAGGCACACAGTTCCAGCCCGGCCGACTGAAACTCCGTACGCAGCTGCACCACCAGGTCGGACAGAAGGCCAGCGTCGTCCGTACCGCGGAAATGATGTTTCTTGTCACCAAGAATATCCTCACGGATACTCTTGGCCCAAGCCCGATGGAGACGCGCTTTGTAGATCTCGTCCGCCAACTTGGATTGCTCCTGCAAGTAACGTCTGACGGCCACGTCCGCGTCTTCGTTCGATGCAGGGTTGGGGGTAGGAACTGAAGGCGTAGCTGCCGTCGGCGTGTTCCGTACCCCGTCGATCAACCTCAGAGAGGCGTCGATGTCGCTGTCCCTCGTGAGGGACTTCTTGGATCTCGTTGTGATTCCCATCTCTAGATAAGCCTGAGGGGAGGCGGTACGCTGCAGCACGTTTGGGTAGGGTCGCGGAGAAAATGTGACGCCACAGACACGGAAAGAGCGGTCGGGCCATGCTAGCGAGGGGCGAAGGAAGATGTCGTCGAAGTCAAAGGTGCTTAAGTCACCAGCCCAAAACACGGCAGCAGGCGGGAGCAGAGCGAGCAGAGAACCGCGAATAGTGAACATTGCGACGACGAAACCCAATCCAAGCCGGCACCCCATAGCTGCGGCTCAAGTCGCTCACCGCAAGCCGCTCATCTCAAAATCTCCACTAATGCCCAAACGCGCAAACGCGCACCACCTCTCCGAGCGGCCGTTCAGCCAATCATGGCCAAACTAGCAAGTGGAATAAAGCGTGGATGGGGCCACGACCTACCGGAATATCCTAGTTCACTAGATATCAGAGGGTCCCGAACTGTGTGGATAAACTCTCTTATAAGATAATAAACCCTAAGCTAGATATACCCGGAACGGTCTCGCAACGGTCTCGGATACTAGCCTACCTGTGACACAGCGTGTGTCACAGCACGAACCTATAGGTCAGTCAGCGGTCCAGTGTTGGTCCTAGGGGTCTGTCATAGGGGCCTGCACCGGGACTCCCAGTCAGGGCTGCCTATACAGATTCCAGCAGCTTCTCCGCCGTGGCGGAGCATGTCGGGTGCCGGCACAACGGGACGAACGTACCTGTACCGGTGGGTTTGTGGAAAGCCACCTTACCCGAAGACTTTCCACGGAAGTTCTGCGGGAAGTTGCCGTGCTCAGGGAGGGGCTTCGCTGCGAAGCGGACGCCGTCACCGTGTCCACCGCGTCCAATGGCGTTCTTCTTGTCGTTGCGGGGCGTGTAGCCCTTCGTGTCGTCGAGACGGTTGTGTAGCGCCTTGATCTCCTTCTTCATGTCGTAGAGCTGGTCGCGGAGCTCGCTGAAGACGGTCTTGTAGTCCTCGTCGTCGCTCTGCCCAGACAGGGTGAGGGCGGAGAACGTGCGCGTAGCAGGCGGGACGTGCGAATCCGTCCCGTGTTGTGCGTGGCACTCACGGGTCCATTGCTGAATGGTGGCAAGGGACTCCGCCGCACGTTGGTCGTGCAGCAACAGACGGTTGACCACCGGGGCGGAGAAGACCGGGTCGAGGGACTTGATGAAAAGGGACTTGACCTCCATGTCGTCGAGAGTGCTCTTCCGCCGAGCGGACCGGAGAGCGGCGTTGAAGGCGGCGATTGCCCGCGACGGGTCGAACTGGTTGATCTTGATGGCCAGAAGGTCCGCGGTGCCCTGGAAGGGCCCGCCGGAATCCAGGAGCATCCTGGCGATCTCCAGCAACACTCGCTTCCCATCAAACGGGTGTGCCTCCGCTGAAGACTCCATCCAGTCTGCTGCGGGCGACACCGGAGCGATGATGAATTCCAGTGTCGAAAACATCAGTTTGTTCGCCTCGGCGCGAACGGGCAACGCGGCATCCCCCAGGTCGAACAGAGAAGAAAACGCGGACTCCTCAGTGACGAAAATGTCCCGTAACGCCAGCACCAGACGGGCGAAAACGGAGCTGACGTTCGACTCCGTACCATCAAAGCGTCCATGCTTGTCGTCGTATACCTTCTTGATGACGAGTTTAGCGGCACGCTCGTCGAAGGATTCTTTCGCTAGACGCTTGACAGCGTCGAGGAACAGTGCCCCTGCTGACTGGGCAGCCGGGGTAGCCGTAACCGTAGGGGTGGCTGGAGTGGTCGCATGTCGAGCTGCGGCATCGTCGAAAATAGTAACTAGTGAGCGGCGTGCGGCCGCGGTGTGAGATCTCGTAGAAGTACCCATAGTGAAATGACTGTAGAGATAGGGTGAGGTGGAAAATGCGAGGTGAGACCAACGGCGTGGGCGACGGCTAGCGAGTTGCGGCGGGTCGTCGAGGATAATCAGGGAAACAGCAAATTGTGCGCGGTCGTGTGGGACGAAAGGACGTGATCAATGTCGTACGGTGTACCGGAGACCAGAAACAACAAAATCCAGCCCAACGATACTTCACGAAAAATAAACTGCCGTCAGCGCCACCCAATCATGTCCAATCAACCGCGTGTCCGTAACTGAGCCATACCGCCCGTACCGAAAGCCTCTCTAACGCGGGTCCCTCACCCCATCTCAAGCGCCGGTGTCTAGCCAATCATGGCCAAAGTCGCAGTGTAAAATTAAGCGTGCGTGGTACCAAACCTGCTGAATGTATCAGCTTGACTGTATATTCGGAGTGTGGTGCATCAGAATAATGAACCGGATCAACAGAATACCGAGTCTTCCCGTTATATGTTCGGGGTCTAGGGTTCCGGGACCGGTGACAGTCATACACCCTAACTATAGGAATGACAGTCGGGGCGTCACTTCCAGCAAAATTCCCTAGCTGTTCCCTAGCTGTGCTAGCGGTCCTATCCGGAAACTGTCATTCAATCATACATACTGACTCAATCAGCAGCAGCAACACCAGCAGCAGCAGCAAAGCTCGAATCCCAACGGGCGACGCAGTGGAAATTGCCATCTGACGATCGCCAGGCGCTAACGATGGCATCGCCACCTCGCCACCGCAGTCGCGTGTCTGAAACCGCGACGCCACCCCGACGTCGTGGCATGACGGACCCGATACGCAGCGTGTGCATGCTGAGAATGCGACCATCTGAGCGCGCCACGTCGGAACGATAATTAATCGAGTCGCGGCGATCGTCCGATCCGCTTCGTTGGGAATTTTGCACAGTCGCGTGTCTGAAACCGCGACGACACTTCCATCGCCATGGCATGGCAGATTTTGCTCCAACAAAAGTGGCGGGGAACGACAGCCATAATTACGGGCATCGCGGCGCGCCACGTCGGATTGATGATTTATGGCATAGCGCCGCCCGTCCGATTCGCTTCGTTGGGAATTTTGCATTCGCCTCACTGTGACACCGCGACGACACTTCCATCCATCGCCATGGCATAGCAGATTTTGCTCCAACAAAAATGGCGAGGAGCGACAGTCATAATTACGGGCATCGCAGCGCGCCACGTCGGATATATAATATACGCGATCAATCAGCATAATCGAACATCGATGATTAAAAAATGCAATCATGAATCAGAAATGCAAATGAACGAGTAAACGCATTTTCATATACCTTTATATTCAAATCATACAAGCGTGAATCCGATGCGCGTGCAAACCATAAATCATTCATACTGACGGATGCGAGTCGTACACGAGAAATTATTAAACATAAGTATGTAAATTCTTTACTGTACGAACATTTCATAGATTAGTTTTTTTTATGCAAGCGTTCATAAATTTATGCGACATCGCGCATGCGTGTATTGATGAGTGTGACATCGCGCGAAGCGTTCATCAAGTATACACGCATGCCGCATGCGCATGAGTACACTGTGTGCGCATTCATCGATGCACGCGACATCGCGCATGCGCGCATCGTTCATCAAGTATACACGCATGTCGCATGTGCATCAATACACTGCGTGCGCGATGTCGCATTCATCAATACACGCATGCGCGATGTCGCACTCCATCAATGCACGCATGCGCGATGTCGCATTCATCCGTATATGCATGCGAGATGTATATGCATGAGAGTATACTTGATGAACGATGCGCGCGATGTCGCATTCATCAATACACTGCGTGCGCGATGTCGCATTCATCAATATATTGATAATCAACCATGCGCCGGAGCCAAGGATATGGCCTGAGCATTTTAAATGTAACATGGTGCACCCACTATACAGCGGGCCCCGGAAAACATCGGGACGCATACATCCTGCGTGAAGGGGTTCCAACGTCCCCGATGTGTACGAACCGTGTTGACTCACATGACCAGTATCATGGCTCACGTGCGTCGCTGAGGTATCCTTACAATGTCACCATACGATCCATGAACATAACATGGTCACACATGATGGGCCATGGGCTATGATATAATATCACATACCGTCGAGCGTGGGCGAACCGCGCTATATAATGGCAACGTTGCATGGTGTGGATGGCGACGCGCCGGATGCATGCATACATGGCATGCGCATCGTTGTGTAATGTATGTAACCTACACAGCAGTATATCAATCTAGGCCGACGAAGACTCTCTCTTTCGCCCGTTACTGTATCCGCCCGGTGAGACGTTCGCGCTAGAATACTGCGATAATGATTGGCAACAAACGATTTTGCTGAGCAATTAGACTCGTGCAAAGAGCATGCACGCACCATGATTGATGTAGTAGAACGATGTTCATACGATACGACCGTACGAGGTGGCATCGTACTGACGAGGAACGGCAATTGTCGTCTCGTCGTCGTGAGTGTGAGCAAATATTGTCACACACATCGTCATGTCGATGACATGACTGCTCAGCAGTCGTCCCCAAATGAAATGATCACTGGTGACGCCGTTTATGATTGTGGCATCCATCCACCATCGTACTAATGACAATGACCTCGTTTCAAGTACGCACCGATTTATCGACAACTTGGGCGATGCATGCCACGCGCGGAACATTGTCTACCGCGTAAACTAGTAAGCGCGTAGTCGTATGTAAAGCACTGCGGGGGCATTAATGTCAGTAAGGAGCGAAATCAAGCGTCCGTATCAATATATGTATGCGCGATGCCGCGTGCATTGATGAATGCGCACGCAGTGTATTGATGCACATGCGACATGCGTGTATACTTGATGAACGATGCGCGCGATGTCGCATTCATCAATACACGCATGCGCGATGTCGCATTCATCGATGTGGCATACGCGATGTCCATTACTCGTGTATTGCTGACCTGTCACATTCGATGAAGCATGGCAGTTGGAATTATACGTCGGCCGCGACATACCATCGACCATGGCATGATTCGATTCGATTTGACATTTACAATATCTCGATCCTGCATCTTCCATTTTCAATTGTCGGATGTCCGAAATCATCAGATGTCCGTGTATGACCGTGACATGATGTCAGGGCTGTTTATAAATAATATTCGATATGGTCTTGAACGATTCTTCCGAATTTCACATTCTGAATTTCAAATTCTGATTCGTCATCGTCATCGTCGCGATGACCTTAACATATTATATATGCATATATTCCATATACTCATTAATGAAGATATAATTATAATATACGCGATCGCAGCCCTCCATTCGTCGCGACTGCGCCACGACCGGGACGCTTTGGCATTTTTTTAATGACATAGTTGCCATCGTTGAATGATGACATGGCATGCAATGTTCGCTGCATCGCCGATGCGACGATCGTGATCATACGATCAATCCATGAAGACGCGATTCAATTTATGACATGATGTCGAGGATGTCTAATCTTCGATTTTCCATCTGTCATTCCAGATTGCATAATACAATTACATATGGAACATCGCGCGCGCTCTTCATCGCTCGCGCGCCCAACATCATCC
>LGRX02007553.1:0-38591 GCA_001247695.2 Cymbomonas tetramitiformis
TGATATGAAGGCGCTCAGGGGGCTTACGGTGCTCGCCGTTGATATGAAGGCTCTCAGGGGGCTTACGGTGCTCGCCGTCTCGCATGAAAATGCACATCCCCAAGTGCAATGTTGGTGGCTTTAGCAATGGGCAGTCAACGTGTGCTCACCTACCCCCCTCGCCGCATAGTTGCATTGTTGGTCACTAGAGGGGATGCTGGGGGGCAGGTGGATTGAAGAGAACGTTGATAGAGACGTAATGGTCATGGGGGACCTCAACGCTGATGGCAGCTATTTCAATGAGGACACTGGGTGAGTGCAGTCACAATCCTGAGTGACCTGATCACTCAGTCACTCTCACCTCCTTCCCGCCAAAGGCGCCTTATCCTGAAGCACGTTTTACGTTGGTGGGCGATCACTCATTTAGGGCATCCAGCTTATTGAGCTTCGTATAGATGTCTGCAATTCCAGCTCTTGTCGCGGGTTGTTTCACGGATCGAGCACTTGCTGGGGGACTCGTGTTTACGGATCACAAAGAAAAAGAAAAAGAACTCAATTATAAGTTGAGTGGGCTACGGATCGCAATGTGATGTACTGGGGCGTTGTGAACGGGGACAACAACGCCTGGTGGAGGCGGTTGGTGGATAGGGTTTCCCCCTGTGGGACGTGTCTCGTGGGTGCCGTCTCTCGGGGACCACAGCGGACACCGCTCGTATGGAATGTGCTTCTTCGATTTTTCGTTGCTTCGCGGGACAAAACTTGCCGGGGGACTTGTGTTCATGGATCCGATTGTGGTCTGATGCCTGTGCAGGTTGCTGGTGAATCGAGCGGTGGTGATAGAGTGATCTTGCGCATTGTGTTCATGAAAACATAGAAGACACTTTGCATGAGACCATTTCTCCGTCTCGTCCACACATGCCAGCCGTCGAGCATGACTGAGTGCATCCGACCCCTCTTGACACCTTCCAGATGATGAGAGGACTCAGTGAGCATCCGCCATGTGAATGCTCGGTGTTTTGCGGCACGAAAGCAGATGGACGGAAGTGTGCGATGAGTTCTCTGAGAGCTACAAGCAGAAGATCACGAATGACATGGACACCACAATGGCAGTTTCGTCCAACACATACGACCGTATCATCACCAACATTGCGACAAATGGCTCCAGCTGTCATCCACCCGGGGTGTTCCAGGTGCAATGCATGGCCCCATAGCATACTCCCTTGGTGGTGTGTGTGGCTTATCCTTGGACCGACTCCTTTGGCATCACACAACCATAAAGGATTGCCTGCACTTTGTACCCACGCCGGGGATCAAAGGATTTAGCACACACTTCGGGACGCTTATCCGGATTCTCCGGAGCTCACTAGTGGAGAGCGGGAGCCCCTAAGCCTTACTGGGCCACCTGAGCCCCGCCGGCGCGCTGCCGTGTCTCTGGAGCCGGTTCACCTCTGCTTCCCCGAGCTGTGTGTTTCATGCATAGATTTGTTAGATGCGGACTCAGTTGGAACATATGGCGTATTTATGATCCCACTCCTATTGGCTGCATACCTTAGACCATTTTACCCCGTATGCTATACGTCTGTACGACTATACTCCATACAGGAGAACAGGACTGAATACGATACTCTGCAGTACGGGAAACTTGAATCTCGAAAGTGCAGTGCACACGCACAGTGATACGGGTTCGCACTCGATGAGAGTTCGGAATAACTAGTGTTTCACGTTACTGTGAGCTTCAGCTCGTATAGGGTGGGGTACCACACAGTACGATACTCCAATCCTCAAATACCGGTGAAATGCCATATGGCCCTAGCGGTACCTAAGGATGCGGGGCAGCTGGTGTCACACGTCCTCTCAAACCAAAAGTAGATATACGACGTTTGCACGTGATCCCACTGTAGCGCCGCATGCCGTCGATTCATGATATGCCAGGTGTCCACTTTTGATCCCGGACGCGTCTTCTCACAAAGCTCGCACGTGCGTGTGCCAGAGAGAATCCGCAGCCTGCGTGCCAAAGGCAGTGGCAAAAGGCGAGCGTGAATCGTCAAATAGCGTGTGGAGGGTTCTGTGCGGGATGAGGTAGTTTGAAAATGTGATCAACTTGACTGATGTCGTTACCGAGGGTTGCAATGATAACTACATCAATGATGAGTTCTGCCCGCCAACCACAAAGACGGAAGAGGAGATCCGATTGGCTGCGGCGAAGGAGATCAGCGATCACTACCCAGTGGAAATGTGCCTTTCGTGTGGTACTGTCCCAAACGATGCCCACCTCAGCGGACGTGCGGCAAGTGTAGCCGTGGATTGTTTTTGTTCCAGTCAGCGACCCTCCGGGTCCCATGCTTCTGAGAACCTGATTCCTCTAACCACCGCTTGTGCGCACCCTTCTCACGCTGACGTGAGAACAGGTAGGAATGGCAGGGCCTCGCCTGAACCGCATATTTAGTGCTTCACTGTTTACTCCTCCCTTGGGCCTGCACATAGGTCCTGTGGGACCCCGTCTAGTCTGCTGGTATCTTGCTGCTCACACGAGCATTGTAAATCAACCAAGGCTCACCGCTGTGTAATTGCTTGCGGCAAACAACAAGGGCAGCTGCTAGCGTACTTGGACTGCTGCTTAGTACGTGCCGCTTCTCCCCGCACGAGTGGGGAACGCAGAACTGTATCCATGGTTCGCAGAAGCGACACACCGTCGTATAAAAAAAAGCTATCGTGGATACCATATATTTAGAATTCCACGGTCGTATCACACTGAGATGGATATATAGATATACGCCTACGCGTGTATGTGCCACTCACTCAAGGCCCTCTTGGCATATCAGACTAAGATCAGTACATACATATATATCTGCGTGTTTATGCTACTAACTCGCAAGGCCCTGGTGACTTTTGCATGCAGTTTAAGTGGCTATTTGGTCTCAGGTTTTGGTTGGGTGGTCCGTTGTATGCATTATGTGCCGTGTGTGCTCGATTGAAGTTGTGGGATTATGAAATAATCCGTGTAGTTATCCATCCACCCATCAACCACCAACCGCCCGGATGAAAGTCTCATGCATAAGTGTAGCTGACGTGCGTTGTGTTTGGCAACTCGGCGGACGATTGACCATGATGGTACCAGCCGCAAGCAATGACTCTGACATGTCTTCCACAATAAACGAAGGTGAGGTACCCGAACTTTGCACGCACATTGGCTCAACGGCTATGGAGAGCATCTGAATCTCTGTTGTTTTGCGAATGAGGACAGGTTGTTCCTTGAGTAGGAGCTCAGCCAAATCGGGCAGGTGTATAGGAAACACGTAGTATATCACGATATCTTTGCGCATGAAGAGAGTCCCCTAATTGTGTCGAGACTACATGTTCACAAAGTTATGTGTGAAATCGCAGGCACTCCATGTTCAAATGAATTCAGCATCGGATGTAGCGCTGCAACATCAAAGCAAGGGGTTGCCATGTTTGCAGTGCTCATCAATTTTGCAATGTGGGCTTTAACATGTTCTTGCTTTATCGTCTAGAAGCAGAAGCCTATTTTTGCACCTATTGATATTTTAAGTCAATTTAATCACCTCCGAGTGTGCAATGATTTTTGCCGCCTACCGAAGGTGAAGAAGCTGAATACTGGCAACAAAAGTCCAGCATTATTTGGTGATGCAACATTTTAGAAATGTCGGAAAAGTACATTGTTCGACAGTAAAGTAGAACGGCATTGCGTACAATGTATTTTCATAATTGAAAGCGATTCGTTGTTTTATGCGCGGCACGTCACGAGATGAGATTTGATATCACCACACATGTTGTCGTGGTGGGTAGAATCAAATTGTAACCATGTATCTAAGCTACAATAGCACATCGAGAACCGTCGATCGAGCTTGTGGTGCAATGCGTAGATTCGAGGATTTATCTGATCTGGCTAATGATACGATCAAGTAATGTTATGCCTGCTTGGGTGAGCAAATGTATGTGCCTTATCAGTCGGGGAGGATTTTGTATTGTGATGGTTTTAATTGCCATGAACCTCATGCCGTGCTGTCAGAAAACCTTGTTGGTGAACGTTTTCCATGTCCTGAAGACACGTGTATCTTATTATCATCGGAATACCGCATACCGCTTCATGTGGGTTTGTAAAGATCTATAGAATGATATGTAAATAATGATGACCGTCGCCCGATTCCCCGATGCTTCCTTCCTTTATTTGTAGTGGGCGACCCCCCCCCCACCCTCAATCACTTAACAATCCCTTAGCCCCAATATCCCAAGAGAGTTTCAAACTGCATGTAAAATTGTAACATTTAGATTTCTTGATATTTTCCGTTCACCGAAGACCATCCACCAAAGTAGGTACATTGTCCCGCCCACTCGCTCCCCCGATATACGCTTTTGCTGATATTACATATTTATGTGCGCCCTCCTAGTTCGACATTTGTATGAAATCGATTCCCGAGAAGAGCTTCGGTCGAGTCCGACTGTTTATCTCCTAATCGTTCTGCCGAAAGTTCTTCATAGCGCACCTTCACTCTCTGATTGGTAAATCGCCTAGATATCATTCCTCGCCGATTATTGAAATTGGTATATATAGGTAAAAGGTGCCCCGACCGACGGGCGGGGCGGTGGCGCGAAATGTTGTGCGGCAGAGTGGTGAGGTCACTGAGCTTGTTTGCCTGAGGTCCGCAGTTCCAGCCCTACATGCTGATCCCGACGCGGTGGCTCAGCGGTGCTGGTCTAAAAGTGCATCGTTCCCTCGGGGGGATGGTGCATACCCTGGCTCAATTTGGGGGGTTTGACCCCAGAAATAGCTAGAATGAGGGGCCCATTGGGGCGGAAGGGGGGGCACGTGGGCACTCTAATCTAGCCTCTTATTGGCAGGGTGCACGGGGCTCGCCAAAGTGCATGCCCTAGCTGCAAAGAGTGCAAATCGTTGCGGCAGCCATCCCGAAATCCTGAAAATAACCCGTCGCAGGCGAATTTTTGAAAAAAGAATATTCCCTTTCTAAAATCCATCACTTTCCTCATCAATTTTCACGATGCATGCAGCGATAAAGAATATTCCCTTCATCTCATGTGGCACTTTTTAAGGGTCTATACGCATCGTATGCATGACTTGAATTTGGACCTACTCTGCTACTCAGACGCTGCATCATCGGAATGAATTTGGGAGAATCTAATCCAAAATAAGAATATGAAACAACCATTACGACAAACTAATAAGTAGTAAAAGAATTTAAAATAATAATCATGTTCCACTATTAAAGGTTATATATACAAAGGAACTATATTATTCTGGGAGCAAATTTTGATTGTTTCCGGAACAATTAACTTGTGATTTTCCCCGTAACAATGAATTTTGACTACGGGATAGCATATTTAGGGTTTAGTGTTAGGTTTTTGGGGTGCCTGGCTAATGGATAAACCCCATAAACTCTCACTAAACCCTAAATATGCTTGTCCATAGCCAAAATCCGTTGTTACGGGGAAAATCGAAAGTTAATTATTCCGGAAACAATCAAAATTTGCTCCCGGAAAATTTAAAATGAATGCCAACTGGTTGTCCTCTTTCAGTAGGCGGTCTATGACCTCAGATACAGTATGCACCTTGGCGCGTGAATCTGTGGTGGTGAAGCGCCAGCATGAGCGTCTCGAATGAAAGGGTCTGCATTGTGAAGTGGTGGCCCGTTCCAATGTACGATGATTTCCTTAACCAGCGCCTCTTGGCTCAAATATCGTTTGCCCACTGCATGGAGGTCAATGACTGAACCCATGCTCGCATTCAAAGCTTCATTATGCGTCTTTAGAGCACAATGTTGAAACAAACGAATCCAATCATTAAAAACCAACCCTGGCTTACCACAACGCACTTGCCGCGTGTGCCAAACTCAGAGGCACCCGATAGTAGACACTGACCGCGACTTAATACGCGACGCTCTTCCCGGCGCGAACGGAGCTTACAAGGCTACACTTGCAACTCGCCACAGCGAACATACTACATAAATTTTATAGTGATTAAATATCGAACACTTTACGACACAGTATATTCAAAAAGTCCAATCAGGTGTGTCTAACCAAAAAGTTTAGGGGAGCGCGCACAGCATTCGTCGCAAACGGACAGGTTATACATCAAAGACAAGATGGACACCAGCTGCATAGCTACTGGCCAAAATCCGTCGGGAATACTCACATAACGGCGTTTAGGGGTTTGATGAGTTTCAGATGCGTTTTGCGTTTGATGCGTTCGCTTAAGAGAAAGAAGTGCGGTACCAGCTTCTTCTGAATCATTGAAAATAGCTGAGTCTTCGGAAGGGACAACGTCGGCAGGGGAGCATGCGTTTGCGGCTGATGTGATAGGCGCACAAAAAAAATGACATTGAAGCGAGGAGGCTTGGCTGCTGCGGTTTCTTTCTAATGCCTAGATTGCACATGATCCTTTAGTGTGTCTTTGCGTGCGAAGCTTTTCGGGCAGAACTTGCACTTGAAGACTTTTACTTTTGCAGACAGGTTCATACTGACAGCAGATCAGCGAGCCACATGTTTTTCGCTTCACTGGAGACTTTCGTTCGTGAAATAAGTGCATCTTATTGTAACACCACACACATACTGATATGCACGACATATACTATGCACTTAGGAACACGGACAGACAATACCCGACGACATGAACTATATATTCTTCCATCAATGCATACAACCCAGTATCATCCGCGTGTGTAAACGAGCCAGCTGCACCCAAAGCTCAGCTCATGACGACACGGGTACAATACACCTATAGTACACAAAGTCACGACTTGTTTGTAAGTGATCAGTGCGACTATTTTTAGAAAATTGCAGGTATAGTATATACTCACGCACAGTGAACGATCCGTTCCTGACCACCACGCACAAGTTCGGCTTCGAGACGTTATTTCCAAGGGTACGCGCCATCGAGACAGCTGTCTGCATGCATGTGTTCGTAACGCAGTATGCATTACCGCGCGTGTACGGATAATCGCGTGGTGCATGCTAATATAGTCTGTGTATGCAACGACCTTCGCTCATACTTACACGTATGTGTGTTTCACGCTGAGACTCGCTTCGTGTGTAGCCTTGTATGCCCCGTCGCGCCGGGACACGCGTCGTGGTTATCACGGTATGATTTAACAATCGGATGCATCTATTGCTTGGCACAAATCGCACAATGCGTGGTGGTAAGCCAGAGTGAATACTACAATACACGACATGAACGATGAATAGCGCTATCGGTAGGGCGGTATCGCTATCACGACAGTCGCTATCGCGAAAGTAACGGCTGTCGTGGGTTCGATCCCCGATTCCGGAGCTAGACTCGGTATAAACCACCAACCCACCTCGCCTGTGGTCATTAAATCCCGGGATTCTGGACAAAACTTCCGGAATTTATTTGCCGAAAATTTGCCGAATCCTGGCAGCAGCCTGGCAATCACCGGGCGGCATTTTTTGCAACTAGGATGCAGGCCTCCCGTGAGCTGAGATCGAAAGTGAGCCCACTTCGGACTCCAAAAGCTGAGGGGTGGTGCACATGGACTGGATGATATCGGCACGGAATTGACCAGAGCGATGGGCGCCTTCTCATTTTTAGTACCTGTTGGGACATTCAAATAAAGTAGTTATAACCGCTCAGCCCGAGATATCAAGCCTTGCTACAAAAGTAAGACACTTTCCATACAAAGCTTAAAGTGCGGAGGGCCTTCTAAAACACGTCATTTTCAGCAAGGTTCGGGAGTAATGCTGTGCTAGGACAACATGCAGTGTCGTCATTAGCGGATGACTTAGCAGTGGCATGCATGCAGCAGTGCCATACGCGTATCACATCAGTGTTAATGCACCAGAGATCTAGCTGTCGAGGACAGGACCCCTCTTCGGTGGGAGCACACAGTGCGTTTGTACTGTGCAATAATGTGTCATACCGAAATACTGACACAGCATACTGCATGATAATGTAGTAGAAGCATTTTATAGGTCGATGGGACTTGGTCATGCTGACTATGATTGACTCAGAGAGTTTAGTGAATAACGAAGTGATGCCAAGGCCAACGATGAAACGGTTGAGTTTTCCAGAGTAATTACAGCCGCATGGCAAAACGTCAATACAACCTAATTATTGCTGCAAGTATATGCTTTAAGGCTGGATATACATCCTAAAAATCGACATAACTTGGTTAGTCTCATATCGTGCATACTATAGAACCGTGTACTATACTTGATTCATCTCAAATAGTTACAGTGACTGTTAAGTATGAGGTTAGGTACTGCCTCCTACAAAATTGTATCAGAGCCATCGCTGATATACTGTGAGGCGTGTATGACACTGCTGCATGCACGTATGGCACTGCTATAAGACATCCGCGCATATGACACTGCATGTTGTCGCTCGCACGTCATCGACAACCAATGGCGTTTTGTCATTTGCGCACTTACAAAAGTCATATTGCAATGACATCTTTGAGCTGGCATGTTCTGATTGATTTCCCGATAGTGGGTGCACATGGTGTTCCCTCCCCAACCGCGCCCCTACCACCGACTGTGGGAACGCCATTCGTCTTATCCCACCTTCGCACAAGGGAAACTTATGGGAGCAGATTCATGCGAAAGGTCGCCAAAAGAGAAAAATCGTGCCGAAGCGCGCAAAACCGAAACGCGACTGTATCGGCTGTCGCAGGCTGTCGCGGGCTGCTCGATGCTGTTTCCAAATGCTCGATGCTGTTGCTTTATTTCCAAATTTCGGGAGAAGAGAGCAAAATTCCGCGACAGCATCAAGGATTTGGAAACAGAGCTCAAAAGTAAGCATAGTGGCGTGGAAAGAAATAATATTCGGGTCTGAGCGAGCAGCGCGACCGTAGGATCAGTCGGAGATGAGCGAGCGACAAGCTAGTTATGGCTGGCACGTCAGACGAATGTGCCGTGTATTGCCCTTCCGGGACAATAATAGGCATATCGTCTGACATGGTAGCCATAACTACCGCTAGCACAAATAAATGGCATTATTTGGCATGCAAAATAGGGAGTAGCCTGCAAACCGAAATATAACATCCCCATCTATCCATCTTCAAAATCGGGTGCACGAGTCCCATGCGTAGAATTCGATTAATGAATGCAACCACACACATGATAGACTGAAATTGCGCCAAAGCGCACTTTGAACGATAAGGAGATACCCAAATGCGAGGTGGGGTGGGATGTGGGTGCGGGGAGATGTAGGTAATCGCTTCGGAGCTGCCGGGGCGGCGGCGCTAGCGGCGGCACCTCCGAGATGCCAATTTCAACCTGCGGACGCGTAAATCGTGAGTATGAGAGGGGGTACATTTTGGTGATGTGGGGGGGTTCAAGCTGATATGCTTGCCTAGGGTATCTATCACGATAATTATATCGTAAGACGGGAATAACCACCCAGTGCTGCCAATATTACATCACAGATCACACACAAAACACCATCACATCATATGCAAATCTACTGACATGACGCCGTATATCAGAGGCAACCGGTATCACCCTTACAGTGCACAAGTAAAACTACTGATTTGTTTAGCTCATTTACTGATACGTTACTGATATTGACACTTTTGAGTTTTATTTTGCGAACTCCTTATCCGTCCACGATTTCGAAACTATATTGTGAACCCAAGCAAACAAAAACTTGCATAGCCATTCAAGTCATCAGATATCGTGACAACTGCCACTGGCAATATTACGTTACGTAACACAGCCATCAGAAATGCTTTATAGTCAACACAGGTCAATCAATCAGCGTGTGCCAGGTTACTTTGCAAATACAAAATAAGATAAGATTGTCCAGTCCCTCTGCCTTTCATCTGCCTAAGAAAAAGCGCACCAGGGGACTTTCAATAATCAATCCAGTTGCACAGTACATGCATACTCATCAGAGTATATAACCAATTCACAAAACACCAAAATTATTCTGACGATCAAACCTCCGTCTAAAGCAATAAGTTCTCGGGCGATACCAAAGACGCATCGAAGGAAACAAACAGAGTGATGGGGTCCAATGAGCACAGCCCCTTTAAAAGCCCGTCAACGCGGCAACGCCCCAATTGCGAAGATTTCAAACGTGGGCGACGGTTAAGATTGGTAGCAAGAAAGATTCGAAGAACGTGAGGGGGGTATAAGAAGATACGAGAGTAAACAAAGAAACGCCATCACACAAACGGGGAATGGCAAAGAACGTACATTTGAAGACGGAAGCAGAGAAATTTACCTGAACCCCTGACCTTTGGACTACCTGCAGAGTCTACGCCCCAAAAAGCTTACGGCTCCGATAAAGCTAAGCGTGCCATTGCACACCCCCCTATGAAGTTAGGTGTGTTACAACATCAAACGAATAAAACGACATAATGTTTGTGCAGAGAATTCGTTGGAGAGCAAGCCAAAATAAATCTTCCAAAATAATCTCCAGAGGGATCTGGAATTGCGTTTCGAGGTAGTGGGCTCTTCTTGGGGCGGGAAATCAGCAAATCGAGAGAAATACATTTTTCTACGTGATCACTTCAAGATCGTGAGAAATAGCTAGTGACTTTGCTATATTAGTCTCGTGTAGTATCATTTGTGGCTATATATGAATATTCCGACGCAGGCATGGTGGGCATACATGTGCGTAGGTTATTATCGACCGAGCATCAGCAAAATGCACACGGCACTGCACATGCACCTCTTATAAACCGGATATAAAGATGATAATGCATGTCTCGATTGCATAAGTACGTAATCGTTTCCAAGCACAAAGCTAAGTAGCTGTGCTCCCGAACACCCTGAAGTCAATAGCGGCCGTGTACATACGTGATTTCTTGCCTCTTGGTATGTGTCGTGTGGCACATCACATGTGTTTTGAATGTATATAGTAATGACGACCATCCCCGGCTACTAGTCACGGACTGCTCTGCAGATTAAACTTCAATCACCACCGCCGAAGCTCCTCCACCTCCATTGCAGATGGCTGCGCATCCAATCTTTCCTTGGCGATGTTCTAACACAGTCATCAAAGTGCAGACAATCCGCGCACCGCTGCATCCAATTGGATGACCCATAGCCACCGCACCGCCTAGGACGTTGACTTGATCCCCTTTCAGCTTGAGCACTTGCTTGTTCGCGAGATTGACTGCAGCAAATGCTTCGTTAATCTCGTAAAAGTCCACCTCGTCTGTTGTGACTTTTGCGTGCTTCATTGCCTGCAAGAGCAGTCTGCATATCTTAGACCATGGGTGCTCATATCAGAGCTCCATTATGAGAACATAATAATAATAATAACACACACACACACACACATCAGAGATAGATCTGGTGGTGCAGATGCAGAGGGGCTCGGGTGGCTCAGCGAGGCTTAGGGGGTCCCATTCTTCACTAGAGAGCTCCGGAGAATCCGGATGAGTGTCCCGAAGTGTGTGCTGAATCCTTTGATCCCCGGCGTGGGTACATAGTGCAGTCTTCTGTGGCTACGGGGCGCCAAAGGAGTCGCAAGGATAAGCACATACACACACATCTCATCCTTTGATCCCCGGCGTGGGTACATAGTGCAGTCTCCTGTGGCTTCGGGGTGCCAAAGGATAAGCATACACACACACACACACACACACAGCCCTCCCTCCCCCCGGGGCCTAACCCTCGCCGGATTGGCGGGGGGACAAAGAATGGAGGGGGGAGCGTTTGCCGGCTGAGGGGTATGACCCCCCCACACGGCTAGGGTTGCGTGTGGTGTCGGTTGATAGCGCTCGGGGTTCCCTGCTGAGGCCTTCGAGTGCAGGGTGTTGGCTGCTGCCTTCGCCGATCGGAGCCTTGGTTGTGTGTTCTCCTTCTTGTGTTGATTGTGTTGGTTGTGTTAGCGGTGGTGTCGGTTGGGTGTGGTCTGGACCCGGGCCCGTAAGGACGAATCCGCACTTCTGGTGTGGTGGCCGTCGCTTGCCGTTGCTCTCTACGGTCCAGATCCGGTCTTGGGTTTCACGCACACACGTGTGGTTCGAGTTGTGTACATATTTTGCGCCTGTGCAGGCATGGTTTCATATATTTGTTTGGGGAGCCAACAGCAGATGGATTTTGCATCAACAGCAACGGTCGAGGGTACCGGAGACCTTCGGGGCGCGGTTACTTTTGTACAGACAGCCCTCCGCGCGGTTGGCATAGAGCGCCCATCCAGGCCAACCCAGCTGACAGTCCAGTATATTGGATACATTTGTATCTGACGGATGCCTCTGCTGGCGTCAGCACCTGCCCGCCCAATCCCCCGGGGTGAGAGGCAGGACTCCTGAGGCCACGGCCGGTTGCAATTCCATGGCGATGAGTTTCCGGATGCTGTTTTTTGGCTCGATTTTGGTTTTGGTTTTTCGGCTTGGTGGCAGGTGGTGAGCGTCACTGGGCGTAGTGTTCGAATGAATGAATTATGACTATGAGTTCTGATTATGAAGGTAATCGGGCGAATGAGGGGTTTGTTTATAGTGTAAATATGGAAGGGGCGGCTGGGCAGGCGGCGGACCTGGCGGTCACGGATAGTGTAAATAATGAAAGGCGTGTTGATGGTGGGAGATCGGCTGGGCAGAGTGTAGGCCCAGCGATGGCGGCGTTGCCAGTGGGCACCCTGGTGGAGGTGTATTGGCCAGGTGAGCGCAGCTGGTATGGTGGACGGTTAGGGGGGGGGGCATCTGTGGAGGGGGCGACGGTGATTGAGTACCTTGATGGGAACCCGGAGAGAGAGGAGGTGTTCCTGGAGGACAAGCCGAGAGACCCGGGTGATCATGACGGTTTCCTGTCCAGGCGGGGTGGTGGGCGGCGCGTCGGGGTGAAGACAGCTGGTGGCTGGAGAAGGGAGGCGGAGAAGGGCTTGCTTATGAGTTGGCGGCAGCTGCCTCGGGGGGATGCGGGCGCGGGTGCGGGTGGCGAAACTGAGGGGGTCAGCGGGGAGGACGGGGCCGGAGTGGATGGTCTGGCGGGTGGGATGGCAGTGAGCAGCAGAGAGGGCGTGGAGCGCCCTCATCTGTCACTTTGGTTGGAACTGTCGGGGCGTTCGGCTGGGGTTAGCGTTGATCTTGGGAGTGGTGCTGTAGCGGTGGGACAGTCGGGTGGTGAGGAGGCCGTGGGGGTGGCGGGTGAGGGTGTCCACGGGGTAAGGTTAGGGACGAGGACGGTGGGGGCAGAGCGCGGGGCTGATGTGGCGGGTGAGGGAGGGGCTGTGGAGCCACTGAGACCGTTGGGGGGTGCCTCGGGAGGAACTAGTGGGTCGGCGCAGCTCGAGGGAAGTGGCGGGCGGAAGGGGGCAGGACAGCGGGTGGGGAATGTGGTCTGCTCGGTGCCGGGGTGCTCAGTGGGGGCCCTAGGAAGCAGACGAGCACTGACGGAGCATTTTCGGCGGAGCCATCCTGACGCATCGGGGCTTCTGCTGTCTGCGGCGAGGCTCACGCGGTGCCCTGAGCAGAGCTGTGGACATATCCTCTCGGAGACTGGATTGCGGCAGCATCAAGGTCGGGGTGGGGGCTGTCTGGCTAGTTATGCTCAGCGTTGTGCGCCGGCTCAGGGGGGAGGCGGCAGTGGGGGCCGGGGCAATCCACGGGCGGCGGGGCGGGCGCAGGGGCAGCACGGAGGCGAGAGCTTGGTGGGGGACCCGGATGGGCTTGGAGAGGCGGGGTGGACATGGCTGCGAGGACTGAGTGTCGACGAGTGTGCTGTGAGCGACTTCCCTTCCCTGATGGTGCCGAAGAAGTTGTGGGGACTGTTCACCGAGTGTGTGATGGTCGCGCTTCGGAGGATGCGGGTGGGCACAGAGGACGTCGAGGCCTACAAGCTGTTCTTTTTACTCCCGCGCCTGGTTCTTCAGCCGGTCCAGCAGGGGGTGAAGCAGGATGTGGCCCAGGTTATTAAGGAGCGATGCGCCCGCTTCCTACGCGGCGAGTGGGAGGGGCTGCATGCGGAGGTGCCGGGGGATCAACGAGCTGTGGCCGAGGCGGATGAGGAACAGGTGCTGCGAGATGCTGTGCGGTTGGTGAAGGCGGGGCAGCTGGGAAAGGCAGCGAAGAGGCTGGAGTTGGCCAAGCTGGCACCAGCGACGGAGGAGACGTTGCTGAAGCTGGAGCGGTTGCACCCGGCTGGGACAGGCAGGAGGCAAGATGTGGAAGAGGATCGCCGGCGGGAGCTTCGGGGGCAGGCGCTTGAGCTGGATGAGAAGACGTTCGATGATGTAATGCGTAATCTGCCGCGGGCCTCGGGACCGGGCAGCTCTCAGTGGCGCTGGGAGCATATGTGGGCGGCCCATGTCTCTGGTGGGCGAGATGCACTGTTGGAGGTGTGCAACCATCTGGCGGCAGGTCGGGCCCCGGCGGGCGTTCGGGAGTGATTGGCAGGCGCTAGGTTAGTGGCGTTGCTGAAGGACGACCTCGGCCTCAACGTCCGGCCCATTGCGTGTGGCGAAGTTCTCCGGAAGCTAGTGGCGAAGGTCATATGCAGGCAGCGTGCAAAGGCCCTCAGGGCTCGATTTTGTGGGCGTCGACAGGATGATGACCATGGTGGACTGCGGGCGGCCCAGATTGGGGTTGCGGTGAAGGGAGGGGCGGACCTGGGGGTCCATACTGTTCAGGCAGCCCTGGATCGGCACCCGGAATGGGTCTGTGTTAAGGCAAATGCCAGGAATGCCTTCAATGCGGTGCACCGTGAGGCAATGTTTGAGGCTATCGAGCGGGACTTCCCGGAGCTGTGGGCATGGACGGACCTTTGTTATGGGGTGGATGCGAACCTAGGGTTTCGGCTGGGGGGCGTTGATGGCTCGGTGTTGCGATTTGTCAAGTCGAAGGAGGGCACGCAGCAGGGGGACCCCCTGGGGCCACTTTACTTGGCTGCCCCGTTGCAGGTGGTGCTGGAGCGGGTTCAGGAGGGACACCCTAGCGTGGTTCTTCCTGGGCCCTCCGGTTGAAGCGGCGCTCGCGTATGAGACTTATATGGAGGAGGCAGTGGCGATTGGCCTGGATATTCAGCCGGTGAAGTCAGCGGCTTTCTCGCCTGAGGGGGACGCCAGTTGCTTTGAGGCCGGGATGCCGGGTGCACGGGGGGAGCTGGACTTCATCGATGTCTTGGGGGTGCCCGTGGGGAAGGCAGAGGCGGTCAGTGTGGAGATGTTGAAGAAGGTGGAGGAGCTATGTGGCATCCTGCCCCTCTTGAACAAGCTTGGGCATGCGCAGGCCCAGGGGCTCCTGCTTCGATTCTGTGCCCACCCGAGGCTGAGGTTCTGGATGCGAGGTGTGCCGCCGGAGATGATGCGGGAGGCGGCTGAGGAGCATGACAGGAGGATGCAGGGAGCGTTGCGGGACTTGCTGCCTGGCGGTGGATTGGCGTGGCATTCCTGTGAGTTTGCCACCCTCCCGCATGCGATGGGCCTGACTAAGGCGGCGAGGGTGAGCAGTGCGGCCTGGCTTGGTGGGTTTGTGCAAGTCTGGGAGGATATGCGGGAGCTCTTTCCAACAGTGACGGCGGGGACCGAGGACCTCGGGGCTGAGAGCGACTTGCCGTATGTTAATTCTTTGCAAGCGGCCATGCAGAAGGTGTCGGAGGCGATGGAGGTGAGAGGGGAGCAAATGAGCATTTGCCATCACAAGTGCCAAAGGCGGACGCCGTCAAGAAGTTGAGATATTACAGCAGGTCTCAAAAACGTGCCCAACGGGTCTATGCTGCTGTCCTCCACTCTGCGGATTGGCTTTGGCTGGCTGGGCACGTGGGGGCGTCTCGGCTCCCCTGGCTTTTCTCGGTGACCTTCAATAGTATTGGGCCTGCTTTCTTGAGGGGTGTTCCATGCTGCCCAGCCCTGGAGCTCAATTTGGCGGAATACCGGGTGGCCCTGCGGCACATTCTTCATGCGGAGCAGCCCCTCTTTGGCCAATTGGAGGAGTGCCCCGATTGTGGAGGAGAGCGGGATCCCACCGGGACACACTTACTGGCATGCCGGGGGGGAGTGGGGGCTGGGGGAGGAAATTGGTACTCTTTCATCCACCACAAACTGCAGAGGGTGCTGTTCGAGATGGCCAAGTCTGCCTATCCCTTGGCGTCTGCATTGCACGATGACTTCGCGGGCTACCTGACCTACTCACGGAATCATTGCCCGGATGTGACAGTGCTGGATGCGGAGGGACTGGGCCAGCATGTGCTGTTTGATGTGGCCACGGCGCGGCCGATGTCAGACGCGCACTTGGGAGCGGCCATGATGGCCCCCGGGGCGGCGGCGACGAAGGTAGAGGAGAGCAAGATGGCGACGTACGGGGATGTCAGCTCACATCACTTCATACCCTTTGGGGTGGAGGTGTACGGTGGGCTGGGGCCTGCGGCGTATGGATTCCTTCGGAAGACGCAGCGGCGCTTCAGGGAGCGGCGGTACATGGAGGCGAACGCGGAAGGGGGAGAGCAGGTGGATGGCAATGGGGACGAGGACGAGGACGAGGACGAGGAAGCGGCACGTGGCGGGGCGGTGGGCTGGAAGGAGAAGTGGGTCCGGCTGCTTTCTTTCGCGCTTGCACGGGGGGTTGCAGGGCTGATCATCAGGCGGGCTGTAGGGCGATGTCCGGCCGGAAGTGGGTGGCGTTGGGCTGGCGGAGGGCGTGTGGGAGGAGGCATGGGCCCGGACCTGGATCGGGGGGAGGCGGACCGGCGGGAAGGGGCGGAGAGGTTGGCACTGATGGACAGAGCGTGGGAGGACGCGTTCGAGGAGACAGACTATGCCACGCAGGATGGGTCTGGCGGTGGGATGCAGGAATCTGAGGGAACGCAGCGTGAGCAGTCTGGGCAGGCTCCCGGTGAGGCAGGCGAGGCAGGCGCGATGGCATCGAGGCTTTTGGAGAGCATGGAGGACGTGCGGCGGGAGGTGGAGCATCTGGGCACTGTGGAGGGTCAAGGAGGGGGCACCGCCGAGGCGCGATCTGGAGGGGCACGGGCAGGCATAGGCGGGCTCAGCCAGGCGGCGTCAAGTGTCGAGGATATCTTGAATGAGTGGGATGACCTTTTGTCGCCGGGCCCGGGAGTGGGGTCTGGACTCAGGAGCAGAGTGGGGCCTCGCCGGAGCAAGCAATGGCCTTGGCTGAGGGAGGGGTGGCCACCTTGATGGGGGCGAGCAGGCGGGTGGCCGGCCTTCTTGGGGGGGTTGATGGCATGGGGGGAACTGATGAGGATGACGGGGGAGATGTGGGGAGGTCCGCGGGTGGAGTTGACACACGCCGGGCCCCTCAGAGCCCGGGGGCCCATCCTGGCAGCGATGACCACTTACAACAGGTTGCACGGCAGCATACGGCATCTCATCAGCTTCCGTGCCCACCGGGCGAGGTTGCTGGCCGTGCCGGAACTAACAGTGAGCAGCTGTCGGGAAGGCGACGACCGGGTGGTGAACTATCGGCCACCGGGAGGGCTTGGGACACACAGGCAACTGTGGGGATGGGACCCCAAGTAGGAACAGTGCGGCGTGACAGTTACAGCGCAAGTGTGGAGCGCATTGCTCAAGTTCGCGGCCACCTCGCAAGGCAATCAGCGCAAGGGCTCCAGTCACGGGGAGTTGGTGCGGGGGGTAGAGGGCTACAGGCGCAAGTCGGTGGCGGATGCGCAAGTTTGGATGAGGGCAGCCCAGTTTATCATTCTCAGCCCCTTGGGACAGCGCTTGGGCATTCTGGCCGTGGCGTGGGTGGGCAAGCTCTCTTGAGACCAGGCTGTAGGCGGCAGCGGGGTGATGTGGGGTGTGGGCTTGGTGGTGGAGGGGTGGCTCGATTGGCGGGGGTGAGCCGGCTCCAGAGACACAGCAGCAGTGCGCCGGCAGGACAGCCGCAGAGGGGCTCAGGTGGCCCAGTGAGGCTCAGCGAGCAGAGGGGTGGTCTTGCGCGTGGGCTTGGTGGTGGAGATATGGCTCGCGCAGATCGGGGGGCAGGGATGGACCGGCTTCAGGCACAAGGCGGCAGTGCGCTGCTGGTGCAGATACAGAGGGGCTTGGGTGGCTCAGCGAGGCTTAGGGGGTCCCATTCTTCACTAGTGAGCTCCGGAGAATCCGGATGAGTGTCCCGAAGTGTGTGCTGAATCCTTTGATCCCCGGCGAGGGTACATAGTGCAGTCTCCTGTGGCTACGGGGTGCCAAAGGATTCGCAAGGATAAGCATACACACACATCAAACGGCTCGAGGCATGCCAACCAAAGCCGACTCACCACTCCCGTGGATGAGAGAAGCATGAGGGAGTAGCTATGACAAGATACCATAACCACACACTGAACCATACGAGACACGCCAACCAGCGCCCATCCCTCACTACCTCTGCAAAATATAAAAAGTTTCAAGAACAAGGTGTGCCCGTGCCAAGATACCACACACACGCGCGCACACTAAAGGAAATTTGTCCAAAGGTCAGCCATACACACGGAGCAGCACGAGGCCCGCCAAGAAGACTCAGCCCCGCCATCATCCGTGGAAGTGCGAAGCATTCAGGAACAGGCTCAGGCCGTGACAGGATACCAACGATGCCGACACATCACGAACCGGACGCAAAGCAGCATGGATGATGGAATGATGTTTTGATCATTGCCAAACGCGGACATTGGTTCAGGGGTGCCTGAGTGAGCGAACCCTGCTGGCATGCATCCGCGTGCCTCATGGTCGATGGATGGAAATCGCTGGTCAATGAATGCAAACCATTGGATGGAAAAGGAAGATGCATGGAAGCAGCAACCAAAAGTGGGCATCGAGGTGCTCCTCGCACGGAATAAGGGAGGACATAATTTGCGGCTGCCACAACACCCTGCCTCTCCTCTCATCAGAAGTGTGCTCCATTCCTCAAGAGGCAGTACCCGCCACAGAGATACCGAGGGGACAAATGAAACGTACGCAAAAATAGCGTCCGCAGGCAGTGCAGTCGCAGAGACACTCAGGCGGCCCAGTGAGGCTTAGGGGCTCCCATTCTCCACGAGTAAGCTCCACAAAATATGGATGCGTGTTTGGAAGTGTGTGCTGAATTCTTTGATCCCCGGTGTGGGTACATCGTGCAGCCGACATTCGTTAGCTAAATGCGCCGGATGATTCAGCCCGAGGGTGAGCCACACGCATCAAGCGCCGCTAGACATGCCAACCTCGGTCCACTCAATCGCACCTTGGGAATGGCCAGCGAGGGAGCCGTAGAGAACCACGCAATCGCACCTTGGGAATGGCCAGCAAGGGAGCCGTAGAGAACCACTCAATCGCACCTTGGGAATGGCCAGCGAGGGAGCCGAGAGAACCACTCACGCACCTTGGGAATGGCGAGGAGCCGTAGAGAACCACGCAATCGCACCTTGGGAATGGCCAGCGAGGGAGCCGTAGAGAACCACTCAGGGGCTTGCTCAGCATCAGCATACCCTCGAACTCGGGCCAACACCTGTACCACCCATCACCCCCTTACCTGCTTCAATAATGGCAGCAAAGGTCGAACATATTCTCAGAAGGCTTTCAGCGGTTCCATTTTCTGGGAACAGGCTTTTTCGACCCTTCATTTCCGATTGGGAAACAAGAAAAACTCGCGAGAGGAACACGGGCAGAGCGCCCATCGCCTTTCCAAGCAGCCGACGGCGGTGCAGGATCACGATTACGAGGAAGCATAAACGCCGGCGTGGAGCTCAAGTATTTCGGAGTCACTCTCTTCGGATCAGAGGCGGACCTTCAAGCCAAGCTCTTCTGCTTTGGCCGCACTGACAAGCACCACGGCCGCTGCTCCATCGCTGCCTCCGCAGAAAGCGCAGACTCTCAGTGGGCCACACGGATGTTTGAAGTGTCGAACCGCTGAACAACATCATATTGAGGTATTGCCACAAAACAGGCACAGTTTTGAAAGCATGTTCAGGTAGGAGATCCCCGAAGCCACTGTATAGTTTGGCCATTCGCTCAAAGGATACGGGTGCTCCTCAGAAAAGAAGGGACGCCAAATACAAGAAATACAGAGTTATAGGGTGGACGGTAGGATCTGCGAGCTCCGCAGCCCACATGTGTATTTCATGATAAAGTTACACCACTGTTGCATCGGAATATGGAAATGCTACTATGAATGTGCGGTGCGAGTTTACCTCTGCTCGATAGCCTCAACTACGGAAAATGCAAGGTACCAAAAGGTGGTAAAAACACGATTTAGCGCATCTGATAGTGCCTTTATCCGGTCGGCATCGCACCTGATGGGCGATGCATTTCCTGCGGTGATGGTGCCATCTTTCTGGAACACTGGTCGGAGCGCGCGCATCTTGCCTTCATCCACGCCTTGCTGCAGAGCTTCGTCCTCGGTCACATAAGTGGAAGGCTTCCCCCTGACGGACGTCCAAAATAAAGAAACTCTATCGAATTGGATCCAGGCCCTCGGATTCATCACAATGTGCCTTCCTAATTACAGGCGGCGCCCACGTGGACATAGCAGCATCGACACCAATTCATATTCAGTAGCAATGGCAGCATTGCATCGATTGATGAGTCGAGGCAATGGCAGCGAGCAGTCGCAAATGAGCGATTTAGATGCAGTTCGCCTTTGCTTGTGTTAACTCTAGACCAGAGAGAGAGAGAGAGAGAGAGGGTAGCAAGACGGTTGCTCAGGAGCGCTCACCGTCGTCCTTTGATTTCCACTGGCGCCATCTCACCGTCAAACATGCCTGATGAGCTCGCATCCACTGCCCGCCGCAACGACTCTAGCGCCTCCTCATCCTGTACAAATCCCAGAGATCCAGCTCTGCACACTCAGCACGCTGGCTTCCCGTAGAGTCCATGAGGAGGGCTTGTCATCTGCAATCCTGCAGGTGGGGGCTGAGGGAGTCGGCCGTCTGTAAAGCGAGGCTTGGGGGTCTTCTGAGCTGCTTCAGGTGGGGGCTGGGGGAGTCGGCCGTCCTGTAAAGCGGTGCTTGGGGGTCGTCTAAGCTGCTTCAGGTGGGGGCTGGGCAGAACTATGATCAATGAGGCGCCGGTGAAACGTGATCATTCTTAAGCTGATAGTCTGCGGACGGGAGCTGTTACCGACCTGCTGCTCGCGTGTCAAGTTGAAGTGCTTGGCGCAAATCTCCCCGCAGTTGCCCATGTGAAAGTCATTGTAAGCATCCCACAACCCATCCTGCAGAGCGACCCCCTCAGAAGGCCCCCTCACAAGGCTCCGGAGGGAGGGCGCGCAGCCAGTCGGTCACGGTGGGCCCCATGCTACTCACATCTCCTCCCACGACACTTCCAAGCACACCTGCACAGAAGCGCTCGCCATGCCCTTAACATTGAACACCTGGATAGCTGTGATCAATATTCGCGTTCTTTCATACTGGAAAACTTCAGTGTCCCTTTCAGCGAAAAGCAACCACTTGTGATAAATACGAGGCAACGTTTAACGAGCATCTCATCCTGTGAACCTGTGAGAAACTGGCGCCACAGGAGCGGGTCGAGGGAAGCAATGGGACGCAGGGGTTGCAGTTAGTTGGGAGCTCTCGATGTTTCTACCGATGGATCTACACACCTTGATGATGCCGTCAGTCACCTCTCCGTGCCCCAAGCGATATCCACTCCTTGCCTGCGAAATCGACCCCCCGCACCTCCCTGAAAAGTTCCGACGCGTGGTTTGCGAAGCCTCCTCCTACTGCACGTCTTTACCCCACAGCGTGTTGGGGGAAACAGGTTTCCCTCGGGCATCACCTTCGGAAGGTAATAGGGGACATTCGACATACTTTCCATGCCGCCAGCAACTACCTGCGCGCGGCGAGCACTGGATGCTCAGAGCAAGAACAGAGGAGGCAAACTGGGCAGACGACCTGCACCCCTCGCCTCCAGCAGCAGGCATGCCAGCAATATTCAGTTCGGCTATTTTGCTATTTTGATGGTGTGAAGACCCCTTTTTCAACAAGTGGGGGCATGGTGTTGTAGATCAGGATGGAAACACCGAGAGGCACTGGCAAATACGTCCAGGAACAAGGATACAGGCTACACAGTGTAAGAGGCACCGAAACTCTTGAGGACGCTGCCACGGAGGTTAGAGGCAGCGCAGTGAAGGATGCCCGTGAGGGAGACAAAGAGGGACGTTATGAGATCGGCCATAGCCGAATCTTGGAAGCAAGGGCAGAGAGAAGTGGATGATAGTAGTCCCTTGAGCTCCTCCCTCGCCCCCCCATACTTAAAGCGCACTCCCCGTCGCAGCAGCACTCACCACGCTACTTGTGCCGGTGGCGATACTTTGTGCTGCCATCGTGATGGTCTTCATACCGGATGCACAAACCTGAGGGAGACGTGCAGGAGATAAATTCCTTAAAAGATGCCAGCCGCGGGGACCGCAAGCGAACACAAGCAATGCCAAATAAACGGAACCTGGAGCGAGCGTATTTCCAGCGGTGCTTGAAACGGTGCGGCCGGAGAACGAGGGAGATACGCCGGAATGCACCTGATTCAGGGTGGTGCAACTGGCGAGGTATGCAACTAAACCACCGTGCTGAAACTGGCAGATTATGCACATTTTTCGCGGAGGCGCAAATTACTGAGTATGCACCTTATTCACAGTGGTGCAGCAGGCGGATGTCGGCACACCAGCACCGAGGGCTGCCTGGCGAGCCGGGGCTTGCCCAACTCCAGCACTCAAGACGTTTCCCATTAAGACCTCATCAACCTGAAACAGCCACATACCGCTATCATCAGTCACTCCGGTGCCATCATCCTACCAACTGGGCATCAACGCAACCGTGTATGAAGGTACGCTAATCTTTAGCTAGATTAAGCAATGATTCCACTGCTGATAGGCTTGCAGGTTTGAAGCGTCTACAGGTTTGGTTTCTTTGAACGATGCAAGAACCGTGACCATCTGACTCCCAGAGCCAACTGGATACAGGTACGACAGACATCTGCTGGTAAAGTCAACTAGATACAAGTGCCGAAAACGACTGCTGGTAGAGGAAAATGAAACAGTGGATAATTATCAGTGACACTCGCTGCAGGCGCGGTATCAAGTCGCGGCTTTCAAAGTAAAAGAGACAAAGAAGGGAACGCTGGAAATGAGGGATATGCTGAGACCATGTCAGGACTAATGGCGGCACGATTAAGCGCGGCTTTGATGGCTACGGCACCAAGTTCGGAGGCACTAAGCGATGCCAGGCTGCCGTTAAACGCCCCCATGGGTGTCCGCGCGAAGCCAACGATGCATACGTCTGCGCGTCACCGGAAAGTAGGTCAGACGAACGCAAGAAACACATGCAATAAAAAGACTAGTTCTAACTTTACTCAGAATTCACTCGGACCGAGTCGTCGTCTAAAACTTCACACTAAATGAAAAGAACCCCAACGAGATTATATTTCCTTTGCTCTCATCTTGTTGTACATTGTCATGTTGTAGAACCGATGAGAGCAGGAGCTTTTGTCCACGATGGGTTTGTGAGGGGAGGGGGGGGAGTCTCGGAGCTAACGTGCGCAGTTGAAAAGGAGGTGTGTATGTGGATCCGAGAAGGTAGAAATCGATCAAGACGAGATTGAACATGTCACTCGCACCTTGCGGGCTAAACGATGAGGTACTCGGGGCTTTGCTCGTGAGGTTCCTGACGTTGGAAAAGTTTGGGGATAAAAGTTTCCCGAGACGTTCCACTTTTCTGAAAGCCATCGCGTTTGAGTATGAATAGCCAGGCGCTCGATGTGAAGAGGTTGTAGATTTTACAATTCAAGCAAACGGAATAAATTCTTTATGTGTATCCAAGGTTGCAAGTCTTTAACTAGTGTAGATTTCAGTAAGTCTCGCGAGCGGAGGGCGCGAAACGAGAAGTTTTTTGCAAGGAGCGAGAAATCTGCCAACTAAAAGAATATAAACAGGTACTGTATTTCTGGGATGTGAACGGATGATGACTCATGACACGGATCCACGGCACCCAAAAATCGCCGTTTGGTTGAGTTTGAGTTTGCCGGATTTTGGTATCATTCTGCGTGAGGGCCTAACATTGGTCATTTCTTTGATTTTACCATGTCGAAGTGAACCTCATGAGAAGCCAATTTTCAGTAAATTCAAAGAGTTTTCCAGTTTACCGTCACCGGCGGTAAATGCTGACTTGCGTTGCGCCGCCGATAGCCATAGCCATCGCATGGCGGGTTTATACCAGTGCTGTGGACTTATATCGATTTTGGGGATATAACCCTTAGGTGTATATAACCCCCCTTGGGACCCGATATAACCCTTATATCGGGGGTTATATAACCCCCGATATAACCCTTATATCGGGGGTTATATAACCCCCGATATAACCCCCTAGGGTTATAGGTTATAGGTTACCTTATACGTGCCCGATATAACCCCCAAAGGTTATATACACTTATATAACCCCCGATATAAGGGTTATATCAGGGTTATATCAGGGTTATATAACCTTATATAACCCTTGAATAATGTAATTATATCAGGTTTTTTCTTGAATTCGGCTTGTTTTCTCGAAAATTTAGTTATGCTTTGTTATGCACAGCAAAGTGATGGCAGCGATGCAACAAGGTACACGTCATAGCATGGTGACATATGCATGGCATACTATAAAATCAAATAAATCCATAACAAAACTAAGCAATCGTCCATATACCGACAACTAAACTTGCTGGTAACTAATTCTGAAACCACTCGTAAAAATTAAGCACCATATAAAAACCACGTAAGAAAAACAATATCAAGCACCATATAAAAGAAAGGGTAAGAAAACCAGCCAATCGTATGCAGTCATTCCTCAAAGGTCTCCGCCATCTGAGCGTCTACCATCTCGTTTTCGATTAAAAGATCTTCAAAGTGGTCAGCCATATCCTCCTCAGCCACTTCAACCTCCTTGAGAGAATCCACTCTGCCCTTCGTTGTTTGCATTCCTATTAATGGATCATTTGGGTGATTCTGATTGATGTGAACTATCATATCGAGATTTTCTGACAGCATAGAGTTCCTCTTGATGCTTGCAACGCAGCCAGCGATGCTAAAAACGCGCTCGTTCTCAATTTCCGACCCAGGGATGGAAAATATCCCTGCGAGATCGGGACGATATAACCCCCGATATAACCCCCGATATAACCCCCGATATAACCCTTATATCGGGGGTTATAGTTATATAAGTATAACCCCATTTTGGGGCCTTTCGGCAGGGTTATAGTTATATAACTATAACCCACTTATATCAGGGTTATATAACCCCAAGGGTTATATAACCCCACAGCACTGGTTTATACGTTCCGATTGATTAGTCCCAGTCATTGTCTCAAAAGATCTCAAAGGATGCAGCATAAAATAGTCGAGGTGTCAACAGGTTGAAGTCATCCTGATCCTCGTCATAATGAAGGATGACGATGGATGACGGAGCAGAGCAAATGTAACGCTCGCAAATGCAATCGTGCCGCCTACGCCTTCAACCAACCAGACCTTGTACACGGGAAAGCCAAGAACCCAAGATCGAAGAAAATCTTGACATTTCGCTCTCAAGCGTCGTTCTATCTTCTTTTTTCATATATCTTTGCAACGGTTTGAATCCGGATGGCATCAAAAAACAGTTTGTGTACAAATATTGCATAACATTGCAAGAGAAACACAAACATATCATAGTGTCAAAGGGATATTCACTCTCCCTTGCTTTTACTCTGCGTCCGCTATCTTAATATTCCAAACGTCCAGCACTTAATTCGAGCAGAGAAACCTCGAGTGCGACTTCACCAGCTTCAGAACTCGGAGGTTGCTAACTTCGCACGAGCAGCACCTCATCTGGTTATTTGGGTTCATCTGCGCAGTCAGGCATGTGTATACCTGTAACTTGATTGAACGGCAGCTGCTTAATTAGCCTATCACATGAGCGGTAGGAGTTGCGGCAAGCACTGACAGTGACGTGTGGAGCATATGCCAGGTGGAGTGCAGTGGAAAAGAAATGTTGCGTTGCGCAATCTTACAAGCGGCTAGGCGCGGGTTAGCGAATCATGGACGTCGTGATGCGACCGGCATATCATGTGCAGGCGCAGGCTCTTTAGCACGCATCGTTCGAGCCACCTTTGCCACAGACGCTTCCAATAAAGTCTTCGAAAGTAAGTGTTAGCGGACCTCCGGTCGCTCGCTCATTCGTTTGTGCCCTCGTTAATTCAGTCCGCTAGCGACCGTATTTCCCCAGTAATTTGCACACGATTGGTTGATGTTTCAAAGCAACTTTGCCTCTCAACTTTGCCTCTCTTTTGCGAAGTTGACATTGGCAGCATTCGCTGTAAATGGGCTTTCAAGAGCCTTCAAACGCAGCATATTCCAGTCCGTGAAAAACTAGCTGCGATGAAGCTACTTTTAACAAATAACGACGCCCGCAACTCTCCGCCGAGGTTGGGGTTTGCGGGGGACGCTTGCAGGCGCGGAAGCTGCAGTAGCAGACATCCCGAACGGTGCGACAATTACGGTGGGTGGATTCGGACTTTGCGGCATTCCAGAGAATCTCATAGACGCTTTGCGTAAACAGGTGACATGTCTTCTGCGCATCTTTTCTTCGTCTTCTATTCCAACGAAGCATAAACAAAACAGAAACAGTGCGGCCGTTTGACCTTACTCTAGACTTACTCCTTTCTATGCAGGTTCTCTTCCAACTCGCAGCAGAAATAAAACGGGAATATTTCGCTGTTTCTAGAATAAGTAACTGAAACTTAGGCCGCAGCCGATGTTGATTCCCATGTACGTGTGCGATAGGGGGGGGAAACATATTCAGCTCAATAAACTCGTTGGATCTGCAGTTTTTATTTGCGCGCTCCGACGCTGCTGCGCTGGCTCACAGGGCGCAACGGGACTAACGGCGGTGTCGAATAACGCGGGCGTCGATGACTTTGGTCTTGGGCGACTCTTAGAGACGAAGCAAGTTAAGCGGATGGTTGCATCGTATGTAGGTATGAGCTTAGCTCTTCAGGACCCTCCGGCACTCTTCGACCTCTCAGCCTTGTTCAGTTCCCTGTAACACTTTTCAGCGTTCTTTCTGCTCTCCACCCCCTTAGATCTCCCCTCGTTCCACCCTCACTTCTCCCCTCGTTTCCTCCTTTCGTGCCTTTTGGCTTGTCTGGCTCTTGGACAGTATTCCCTTCACGATTTGACGCTAACAAGCAAACCCTACTGCAGCAACCTACAACTATTTTTGGAACTGTTAAGATGCGACTCGTGGCGGCAGGGGAGAATAAACTCTTCGAGAGGCAATATCTCACCGGGGAGCTTGAAGTGGAGCTCACTCCTCAGGGGTAAGTCGTGAGCTCCACCGTATCCTGTCTTTCACATCGACAGGCCTCACTCCTTTGCTCATGGACCGACCAGCAGCCTGCTACTTACAGTCTGCGTATAACGTCCGAGAGTGCACTTTTTGTTTTGATAAAACATTCGCCCCCTACCCCGTGTTCGAGTTCGGACTCGCGCTTTGCAGATCACAGTGCTGTCCTCCCCGCCACGGTCACTTGAGCTTGGCACTGTCCATACGCACAATTGGGGCATCGATCAGCAGTTGTCATTTTGAGAAGCACTAGGTAAGCAGACTAAAACGCCAACGGGTGCATCTTGTTATGAGAATGGGCTCGTGGCGGCAAAGGTGCATAAGATTGAAGAGGGGCTCAAAAGAGAGCATCGGTTTTCTTTCTGGTGAGGGGAGTGATGTGTTTGTATGCGTATCCTTGCGACTCCTTTGGCACCCCGTAGCCACAGGAGACTGCATTATGTACCCACGCCGGGGATCAAAGGATTCAGCACACACTTCGAGTGATGTGTGTGTGTATGTGTGGTGAGGATGAACAGGACTTTAGCTGAACGCATGCGGGCCGGAGGGGCGGGCATCGCTGCGTTCTACACCCCCACTGCTGCCGGCACCTGGGTGCAGGAGGGCGGTTGCCCTGTGAAGTACAACGCGGATGGGAGCGTGGCAGTGATGAGTGAGCCCCGCGAGCTGCGCAGCTTCGGCGGGCGCAGCTTCGTCCTGGAGGAGGCCATCCGCAGCGACTTTGGCATCGTAAAAGCCTGGAAGGCAGACACCCGAGGTGCTGATTGCTTTTTCTTCCCATCGACCCGGACAACGGGTGTGTCAGCTGGCTGCTAAGAAGGGGTGTCTCAAGATAAAGAATGCGCGGAACCGTGCTGCCCGATGCCCTTGGTGTGTGTTCCTTCACTTCCAGGGGGGGCACACAGTCGCTCGGCAGGTTTCGAGCGATCAGTGCTCCTCCGCTTGGCGTTTGTTCCTTCACTTCCAGGGGGGGCACACAGTCGCTCGGCAGGTTTCGGCGATCAGTGCTCCTCTGCTTGGCGTTGTTCCTTCACCTCTAGGGGGCACACAGTCGCTCGGCAGGTTTCGGCGATCAGTGCTCCTCCGCAGCGTTTGTTCCTTCACCTCTAGGGGGGCACACAGTCGCTCGGCGGGTTGGCGGTCAGTGCGTCTCTGCTTGGCGTTTGTTCCTTCACTTCAGGGGGCACACAGTCGCTCGGCAGGTTTGAAGCGATCAGTGCTCCTCCGCTTGGCGTTGTTCCTTCACTTCCAGGGGGCACACAGTCGCTCGGCAGGTTTCGACGGTCAGTGCTCCTCTGCTTGCGTTGTTCCTTCACTTCCAGGGCACACAGTCGCTCGGCAGGTTTGACGGCGGTCAGTGCTCCTCTGCTTAGCGTTGTTCCTTCACTTCCAGCAGAGGGCACACAGTCGCTCGGCAGGTTTCGGCGGTCAGTGCTCCTCTGCTTGGCGTTTGTTCCTTCACTTCCAGCGGGGGGCACACAGTCGCTCGGCAGGTTTCGAGCGGTCAGTGCTCCTCTGCTTGGCGTTTGTTCCTTCACTTCCAGGGGGGGCACACAGTCGCTCGGCAGGTTTCGAGCGGTCAGTGCTCCTCTGCTTGGCGTTTGTTCCTTCACTTCCAGCGGGGGGCACACAGTCGCTCGGCAGGTTTCGAACGGTCAGTGCTCCTCCGTTTGGCCTCGCCCGCGTGACGTGGCGAGGAAGCTGACTGGTCCCTGCTGAGGGGGTCCGGTGATATGCGCTGACGTGGCAGGTAACCTGGTGTTCAAGGGAACGGCTCGGAACTTCAACCCAGAGTGTGCAGTGGCAGCTCAAGTGTGCATAGCCGAGGTGGAGGAGATCGTTCCTGCAGGTGGCCCACCAGATATTCCCCTGCTTCCACTAAGCCATTCATGCGAAGTTCCCAGGAGGCTGTCAAGGGGGGGCCTCACAGAGGTGGGGAGGCTGCCGCCTCACAGAGGTGGGGGGTCCTGAAGGTCTTGAAGGTGGCTGAGATACCAACAACACGTGCTCCACACCTCTGTGAGGCGGCAGGAGGAGGACAGGGCAAGGACATTGGAGTGCATGAGACATTGCTCCCGTTTTGGTTTGGTGTGGGGCAGGTGAGCTTGATCCTAACGAGATTCACCTGGCTGGCATCTACGTTCATCGATTGGTGAAGGGTCCATCTTATGAAAAGCGAATCGAAAAGCTCACCGTCAGCCAGCCTGCCAATGGTGAGCCGGTCTCGCTGAGGATGCCTGGAGCATGGAAACGTTTGTGGGGGAGTTCTCTTTCTTTGCATGTAGCTTTTGGGAACCAAGAGTGCACCCGCAACCTGAGCGATTTTTGCACCCTGCTTTTGGCCATTGGCACAAGTCTTTCACTCCGCTTGACTGACCGCCGTCATACTGCACTTGTTCAGAAAGAATATAGGTGCATTACGCAGCGTCATACTACACTTTGTCGAAAAGAATATAGGTGTATTACGCAGCGTCATACCACACTTTTTCAGAAAGAATATAGATGTATTACGCAGCATCGTACCACACTTTGTCAGAAAGAATATAGGTGCATTGCGCAGCGTCCTCATCTCAGGACAGCATTCACATGTTCATGAGAAGCACAATGACGGTGATGGGCCTCTCCCAGACAGCGCAGGGCAGCCCTGACCCACCTTGTGATGTGCTGTTTGGGCGCGGTGGCTCGGGTGCGGTGCACGTGCAGACAGCTCCGGGACATTGGGGAAACTCGGGCCCGGGCGGCTGAGGATGGTCAAGCGAGCTGCAAAGGAGTTTAAGGACGGAATGTATGTGAACCTCGGCATTGGCATCCCTACCCTCTCCTCCAACTTCGTCCCTGATGACGTGCGTATTGAGCTGCAGTCCGAGAACGGCCTCCTGGGCATGGGGCCATACCCGGCAGAGGGGAAGGCAGATCCTGACATGATCAATGCTGGCAAAGAGACCGTCACCACCATCCCAGGTATTATTTGCGCTGCCATATTCTGATTCCCCATATGTGCACTATACTGGTGTTGATGCTACGTCAATCAGCCGCATGCCAATGATGATGTGTGCGCTCTTCCTCGTGTTGAGCGACCAGTCGAATTGGAGTCTGGCGCATCCTTGAGATCCAGCCGATGCACGCAGGGCAGTAGCTTCTTATTGAGCGTGTGGGGCATACCGCTAATCAATAGAAGCATCTCACTGCAACGTCCGAGTGTCACAAAAGTGTTGAGAGCATCTCATCGCAACAGCAACTGTCGCACAGGCGTGTATTAAGAGCATGTCACAGCAGCAAAGTGTCACAAATGCGTCTGTTCAGGGCATATCGCTACAACGGCATGTGTCGTGCGTTATTAATAAAGAGTCATCGCACCATGTTAACGCCGTAGAAAACCATTGCCTGACTGCACACCCATCACCGCCTTGGGCAGTATTCTCCGTGCAATTTCTTCAGTCACCTGGCATGCCTTGAAAGTGATCAAGCCTGCAAAAGTCAACGCAAAGAAATACCACTGCAATTGAGGAGGTTGTTGGACGGGCAACAATGCAGGATCCGCGCTGTTTTCGAGCTCAGAGTCATTCGCCATGGTACGTGGGGGCAAAGTCGACATGACCGTCCTCGGAGCGCTCCAAGTCAGCTCTCAGGTGCGCGCCTTCTCTGCGCCTTCTCTGCTTCCGTACGCTCAGTCCGCTTTGCCACCTCGCCTGTGCGTGCAAACTGCCGAGCATGTTTGCATTGCTGCTCAAACCTTGGACCTTGCTGCACGATCTCGACCGTGCAATACCACAAAGGCGGATCAGAAGGGCGTGGCTGTTTCTGAATGGAGAGGGAAATAGTCAGGAAGAGCATTGCTGCAGCTGGGCCGTTGAATGTACCAGCCACTCATGATGGCTGATGGTTGGGTTTGTGGCAGGGCGACCTGGCGAATTGGATTATACCAGGTAAAATGGTGAAGGGCATGGGAGGAGCCATGGACCTCGTGAGCTCCGGGAGCCGTGTCGTTATTACCATGGATCACACAGCCAAAGGCGGGGTGCACAAGATCCTCTCTGAGTGCACTCTACCCCTCACTGGTAAGCCTCCCATCTTCCCTTGGATATCAGTTCTTGTGCGGCATGCATTAGCTACTGAAGTGGTCCTAGTGTAACTGATTGTAACAAACTGAAATGAGTCCTGAAGTAGTTCCCCTCAATATATGTCCTACACTGTGTATGGAGTCAAACTGAGATATTGTGGGGCGGGACTTTCGTGCCACAGGAAAGGGTGTGGTGAACCGCATCATCACCGACCTTTGTGTGTTTGACGTGGCGGAGTCTGGCCTGCATCTCGTTGAGATTGCGGACGAGTGCGATGTGGCAACCATTCGGGCCAACACCGGCTGTGAATTTACCATTGCCCATGACCTGGTGTCAATGGAGAGTGGCAAGGCACGCAATTGAAAATATTGCTAATCATATAAAATCGTCCAGTACAGTTGCATCAGCAGAATTGTCCTCGTCAAGCCGTAGCTATAGCTGGTTGTGTTTAGTGCTGGCAGGATGTTCCTTCAGAAATAGGTCAAGACCTCGGTGGCAATGCTGTGCTGGGTGAGTATTACTGGCCTTACCCAAAAGTTTGTAAGGCACATATCGATGCAACATTTAGAGAAATAGCCAAATTCAGTTCAGACTACATAGGATTGCTATAGCATCGTGGCGGATTTCGAGATCTCTGCTAGAACATGTAACCCTCAAACAGCATCGGACATTTCTGCTGTCAGCCAAAATGCATATTGCAGTTCCAACTTTGCAAAAGGGGTTATTGTGTTTGCGTATTGGACAGACTCTGCCTTGCGATTTACACGCATCGTATAGCGTTAGGACATCCTGACTTTCAAACATGCCCGAATTTCCCAAACTAATACAAACAAATGCTTCATGTTATTAACACCAATACAATTGTAAAGAGTCCAACATAACAAAGTAGCAATTCAATAGTAAACTTCACCAAAGTAAGTTATTCTGGATTTCGAACTGTGATGGAATTATGCGCTTTTGTCGATTTCTAGAAACTCGGCATGACCCGTGCACTATAACGATGATGTTGAAACATTTATGCAGCTATTGTCCAAATCGTCTTGAATTGCACACTCCGTGTTTCAGATGCTTTCTGGACACCGACTGCTCGGGGATATTGGATTCCATCTGGAATCGAGTCCCGCATTCAACTGGTGCAACTCCCACAGCAGCGGACCTTTGTCTATCATATTTAAGGAGATATGATCCCGCGTCAAAAGTGCCAATTGCGATGAATAAGTGGTCGGTGGTTTAGGGTATCTTTGGAAAGCTCATTTCAAGACCTGTCACAGGATATAGCTAACTATTTCTCGCTAGGACTGCTGAGGACAATTTTCACATTTGAAGTATATGTGTGTGGGGATACAAACCACACTGTAGCCACTGCGAAAATGTAATTGAATTGGAATTCATTTTCGCCTACTGCCACATTCAGAACATGTGATTGCAAGATCACAGATTATTTCCACCGAGTCGCAACGTCGCAACGTGAACGTCGCAACTCGCAAGCAAAGGCGAAGGGGCAAGCGAGGTTCGATACTGTGTTGTATGTATAGTCTAGAGAATAATAATGAAAGGTCTCTTGTGACACGAGGACCAGGAGGCGAACGGACTGCATCTACAAACGTTCCTGCGCTGGCCGTATAGTAAGTGCCTGGTTTGCGGTGCACCTGGAGGCCCCCGTTTTCTTTTGCAGCTGGGAGCACCAGCCACGGATTGTTTTGGGGGTATGGAGGTGGTTGGAGGGTCCGCTGTGGAAACGACAGCAGTCAAATTAGGATCTTGCACCGAGCGTAAAAAGAAATTCGAAGCTGAACGAACCTGCTGCGCTGTTGGGGGAGCAGCTGCCGCGCTGTGAAGCTCTGAGTCCTGCGCAATTCCTCCTGGGAGCAGCCGGAGCCGCAGTGCACCAGGAAGACATGCGAATGCGCGAAAACATATTCGAGCACAACCTGCTGCAACACTTCCACGGAGACCACGTCTTCCATGGTGTACAGACCGGTAAATTTGTCGCGCACAAGGAAGTGAAGGATGCGTGAGAGTGTTCAGAAAACATGTTGTGTAAATATTAAGTGCGTGGGCGTACCACGCGAGCGTGGTGGCCCCAACCGATCCGTACTCCACCAGACATGTTCCGTCGGCAGGGAAGAGCTTGGTAATCCAGTTGAGCCCGTTGGGCCCCAGATGCTTGGAGCGTCCGCGACAGCGCTCAACCTCCTTGTTGTTCTTGAACCTGCACTCGAGGAACCTCTCTGTGTATATCATGTTTCCCGAGTCCTCGCCTGGCACCGCGCATCATCGCTCACTCCTGGCACGGTACCAGGCTGCGCATGTTATAGAATCTTTGGGGGCTGCTGCCATGTTGTAGATGCGGTAGAAGTGGACGCGTGCGCGAAATACAAGAAAAGTCAAACGGCGGCTAAAGAAAATAACGAGTCGGTGGTACATTCTCGCTATTAGTACATTCTCGCTAGTAGTACATTCTCGCTAGTAGTACATTCTCGCTACAACACACGCGCGCGCACATATGTGTGTGTGTGTGTGAGAGAGAGAGAGAGAGAGAGAGAGAGAGCACAGACGGTGAGAATCACGGACGGTGACTGGAGACAAGGATAATCACAATAAAAAGCGAAGGCACTTTGTTAGGGTTTTCGAGGCTAGAGCCGCGAACGGTCGGTACGCGCACCACGGACTGGTAGGCAGAACGGGCTGTCGCCACCACCGTGTCCTACGGGGTGACATAATGTGGAACTGAATCTCCTATGGGAAGATCTAGCGGAATGCCCTTAAACGGGTGTTTTGATGAGTTTCGATACACTGTATTGAGACTCGGAGAACATATATCTTGATACTGAAATAATTACCGAAACCAAAACCAACAACCAAAAGAAATACCTAAACCAAAACCCAAAACCTTTTTCAAAAAATTCGCCGCTACCACAGCGGACAATGTGCTAGTTTGCAACACTCGCGGATGCGTCCCAACAGTATGCAAGCCGTGAGCAGGGCCAGCCTGCCCGTGCCGTAACCGTGAGGCGGAGCACCGCACCTCACTCGTTGCCGCCGAGGCTGCTGTCGCACCTCGGCGCGCCGCACACCATTTTTAAAGTGGGTTCGCGCTGACGCCCACAGTAGGCCCACTTTGGGCGTACTGTGGGTCTGTGGCCAACGACATGTCCACGCCATGACCTACTATGCGTGGACAGGCGGTGGGCACCGGTGGGCCCACCGTTCCGACACGCGATGTGGGTACGATAGGGGTTTTCACTATTCCACGTCGAAGGACAGTGGTGGTGATGCCAGCAGGTCTAATTTCTTGAAGGGAGCATTCTAGAACGCTCGATGATAAGAGGTTCGACGGTCCAGTAGTTAATCCGCGAAAAGTCCTTTCGATAGTTCAACGCTTGCAATGGCTATAAAAGAATAGCATATGTTAAGTACGAGGATCGCTTGTAAACGCCCTTAACATTCGCTTGCACGACTGCTGTGGCATTTAGCGGCTGTCGAGGGACACTCACTTCGGTCGCTTATAGACGTCCTTAACGCTCGCTTACACGACTGTGGCATTTAGCGACTGTCACAAGGACCTCTGCCACAAGCCGCGGTTTATCGTGGTACGATAGCCGGGTTGTGACGCTTGCATTGAGCAGTAGTCCTGGTGACGAACATGTTACAAACGTGGTGAAGGTCACGCTCGTGACGCGACAGTCGGTGACTGAGGACGCGCAGTTGGGTGGTACGCTGTCTGAGTCGATAGCGATTGTGGCATATAGGGCGGCGTTGCCAAGTTTGAGCAGACGCTCATTATTGTTTTGCCTTCGCAGGGGTAGAGGGAATCCTAAGACCTCACTCAGACCGCGAAAACAGCAGTGTTTATGTTGAAGTAATTTATGATATGATATTTCGTCGTTTACGATTTCTGGTGCTTGCTTGCGCAGTGTTGATTTTAAGTTAGTAGCAGAACTACTTGTCGGTGGTATTTTTTTTCAAACCAATAGTGCGTATTACAGACAACGGTGCGAGTGCATGTGCAAAGACTTGGCTTTGTTGAACGAAGTCCGTGAAGAGTTAAGCCAGGAGCGGTAATCCCGTACTTATAAACTTGGAAAGACGGAGTGAGACCGATTGTGTCAATTGTAAAACCGAGTGCGACGTCAACAGTAATTACAGCAGCAATCAACGTGCGATGCCATTGGTAATTCTTGGGAAGTGTGTCCTGTATGTGGAACGAAGCACTAGAAAAGTCACCAAACGCATTTGGGGAGTTTGGGAGTTTTGGGAGTTGGGGAGTTTTACAATGGGAGGCCCTAAAAAAAAATTGAAATTTTTACCGAATCTAGGGTTTAAGATTTTCCCGAGTTCAATGTTATTTTATTCAAATTTCCGGCAGTTTTAGGGTTTAAGAAAAATGCCTAAATTTTACCAAAAAAATCATCTTTTTCAGCCTGAATTAAGGAAGATTTTTGGGGATTTTTGTACTAGGAAAACATAAATTTTAAATTAAACTTGTACAATATTTGCCGCATATTTGAGCTTCAAAAACATTTCCGAGAATCGATAGCAAAATGATACCTTTTACGCCTGATTTCATGAAATGTATTTTTTGGGGTTCATCCATGAACCCCAACGATTTTTTTATGTTTTTTTTATGAATTTCATGCCTTTTGGGGTTTCGAAAAATTTCGGAGTTTTGGTTAAAAAAACCTTAATTTTTTTACCACTTTCAGTAATTTCTTTGGTTGGCTTTGTCCCTATTTTTTAGGGTTTCCCCCGTATTTTTTTCATTTTAATATATAATCGTGAGAAGAAGAAAAGCTGAAGCTCTTAAGAAGCCGCTTTGAAGGTGAGAGTGCAAAATTCTTGGGGGCATATACAATTGTGAATTTTTTCATTTTGAATATAATCGTGAGAAGAAGAAAAGCTGAAGCTCTTAAGAAGCCGCTTTGAAGGTGAGAGTGGAAGATAACCTGGAACATTTTCCGTCAAGCAGACTTGGAAGCTTGAAGCGCTTCAAAGATCCTCTCAAAGCTCGTTGTTAAGGTTTCGCAGAGTTTGCTTTAAATGCAATTGAGAGTTGCAAAGATTTTTGAAGCAAAGATCTTTGAAGCAAAGATCTTTGAAGCAAAGATCTTTGAAGCAAAGATCTTTGAAGCAAAGATCTTTGAAGCAAAGATCTTTGAAGCAAAGATCTTTGAAGCAAAGATCTATGAAGCAAAGATCTTTGCGCAAAGACTTTTCAAACATCTTTAACAAGCAGATTTTAAAGCTTGCGCAAAGAGGTTTGTAACGCTCTTTAGACTTTGCGGTGTCGCAAAGTTTGCTTAAGCAATCCAGAGTTGGTGGTTCATGTTTGCGAAAAGATCTTTGAAGCAAAGATCTTTGCGCAAAGACTTTCTCAAACATCTTTAGCAAGCAGAATATTTAAAAGCTTGCGCAAAGATAACTGTAAAGCTCTTTAGACTTTGCGGTGTCGCAAAGTTCAATACTTTAAAAGCAAATAAGAGTTGGTGGATGCTTGAAGCGCAAAGATCTTTAAAGCAAAGATCTTTGCGTAAAGACATTCTCAAACATCTTCACCAAGCAGATTTAAAAGCTTGCGCAAAGATATTATTAAAGGTAAAGCTCTTTTGACTTTGCGGTGTCGTACAGTTTGCTTAAGCAATTGAGAGTTGGTGGACGCAACTTGCGCAAAGACATTCTTAAACATATTTAACAAAGCTTGTGGAAAGATGTTGGTATTAAAGCTCTTTAGACTTTGTCGCAAAGTTTGCTTAGGCAATTGAGAGTTGGTGGAAGCTTGCGAAAAAATCTTTGAAGCAAAGATCTTTGAAGCAAAGATCTTTGCGCAAAGACTTTCTCAAACATCTTTAGCAAGCAGAATATTTAAAAGCTTGCGCAAAGGTGTCTGTGAAGAGTTTCTTTAGACTTTGCGCTGTCGCAAAGTTCAATACTTTAAAAGCAAATAAAAGTAAGTGGATCCACTGAGCTTGCGCAAAGATCTTTAAAGCAAAGATCTTTGCGTAAAGGCATTCTCAAACATCTTCACTAAGCAGATTTAGAAGCTTGCGCAAAGATAGTTGTAAAGCTCTTTTTGACTTTGCGGTGTCGTATAGTTTGCTTAAGCAATTGAGAGTCGGTGGATGCTTGCGCAAAGACATTCTTAAACATATTTAACACTGAGATCTTTAACCTTTTAAACCTCTTGCAGTTTTCCTCAGGACACTTCTTCAAGAACTGTCCTGAAACAGATGTAAAAAGAGATGAGTTTAGAAAAGAGTTCATCGATGAACTCTTTCTAAAAAACGAAGCCGAAAAACGAAGTTTTTGTCCGGTTTGCAGAAAAGAGTTCATCGATGAACTCTTTCTTTATTTTGCTGCTAATACTTAAGTTTTTTAAGCCAATTTTGTGAAATTGAGTTCATCGTTGAGCCCTTTCCTGAGTTTCATAGTATTTTTCTAACACATTTGCTCCATGAAGTTGCTTGAAAGGAGTTGTTTCTTAGATTATAAAGCTGTTTTTTCAGCCTGTGTTGTGAAAATAGTTCATCCATGAACTCTTTTCCTGTATTCTCATGTAATATTGCGAAAAAAGCTTGATTTTTAAGAAAGAGTTCATCGATGAACTCTTTTCGTATTTTTGTATTTAAAAAGTAGAAAAAACGTATTCTTTTTTAGAAAGAGTTCATCGATGAACTCTTTCTTAATTTTCAACCGAAAAGATTTCTTCGATGAACTCTTCTTAAGTGTGAAACTGTGAGAAATCCGTTGTTGAAAGCTTTTTTTAATCTTAAACTAAATGTGTCAACTTTTGATAATTTTTTGTTTTCTTTCTCGTTAAGTTTTGTTCATCTGTTTTTATTTGCAAAGAGTTTTGCTTGTCACACTGCAGGTCTGAAGCTCCTTTCTTGACTCCTGTTCACTAGACGGATCAGTTTTGGCTGAGCGAATCTTGCTAGTAGATGAGGAAAGCTCCGGTAAACTTTAACCTTTTGAGCCTCTTGCAGTTCTCAGTGGAATTTGAGCAGAAACTTACACGTTAAAAGCAGACATATTTTCCATTTTTCAATCTTGCCTTTACCACACTTTTTCTAGCGCCGCAGTGAACAGGCACTCTCAACTTCGAAGCGGCTTCTCCGGAGCTTCAACAGTTCTTCTTTTCACGATTATATATATATATACAAATTTGTATATATATATATTTTTTAAATCCCTTTCCTCTCCCCCTTTTTCCCAGCTCCCCGCGGGCCTTCGTCCCGCAATTTTCCTCCCTTCCCCCTTTCTCCCGGCTCCCCGCGGGCCTTCGGCCCACCGAATCTTCCCCCTCCCTCACCCTTTATCCCAGCTCCCCAAGGGCCTTCGGCCCGCAATTTTCCCTCT
>LGRX02007554.1:0-13711 GCA_001247695.2 Cymbomonas tetramitiformis
GCGGCTCGAGTACTCTAACACGTGGCTCGCGGTCTCTATCGCTGTGACTCGCGGTCTCGAGCCGAATAATGCAGTCATCTGTCACATGCATCGAGGAATGTCATACAAGGGGCAGTACTGGATATCTAGTCCCCCGTGACACCACCACATTCTGTGGATGTGGGTGGTAGTGGCACGTGGTAATGAAAACAAGCAATATCAATATACTCGGATACGGAGCAAGCAGAGATACAGGCATTTGCATTAGCAAGAACTGGTCCTACTGGTGCCTCCGGGTCTTTAGAAATAGACATGCTCGCAGAGGCCCACCTTCCCTCGCCTCGGGTCACCCTATCAAGTTCCGCCGTTGCAGTGATGCTAAGACAATCTCGTCATGTCGTTGTTGTCGTTGTAGTTGTTGCTGTTGGGCATGAAGCTTTTGTGCTGCTGCTCGTAGTTTCTCCGTCAGCTTAACAACCCGGTCCTTAATATCCAAGAGGCGGGCAGTGAACTTGTCGATAATGGGAACCCCGTGTTTTTTGGTAGGAAGGGCCTTAGTGAAAATGCCAGCCGGATTGTCGTCGGTCGGAATCCAAACCGGAATAAACTTCCTGAGGGGCCCCTTACACCAGTTCCTAACCGCATGGTACCGAACCGCAATGTGTTTGAGCTTAGTAGAGAGTGCGAGAACAGGTGTTCCGCTCGGGTAAAACAAACTGGCTAAGCTCCCATAATCAGTCCGGCCGAGTGCTTTTATCATGCATCTCGGAAACCCGGATAATACGAAGTGATGACTGACAGTACAGTACTACTGTACTGTCATCCTAGCTACTAGCGGAGTCACGGTTCCGATCAGAGACGGGTCAGGCTAGGGGCTATCAGAGCCCATAATAATAACCCTGAACCTAAAGTCCAGCACACCACCCGGAGCTGTGACCGTAGCTAATAGGGCTAGGCAAGCGGAGCTAAGTAAGCAGATAACAAACAGCATTCACTGGAAACAGATATACTTCTAGCTGGGTGCCCGGGGACTTGTCCCGGCACAACCCACCACTGCGGCTAAGGCTAATCACACCTCCAGGGATTGAAACAAGCAGACTCTAGCCACTGTAAAGCTGGTCGGCAGAGCCGAGTTCAGCAGACGGATTCCAAGGCAGGAAAACATCCGAAGTAAGTTGAGATGAAACATCATAAGTGTTGACACCACCAGACCCAAGTGGGTCAGGCGGATCCCGGAGCGGAGTGGCAAGACTTTCAAATTGCAGAGCCGCCGAGGTCGATTGAGAAAAGAACGGTTCCACATCCCGCGGCGGCATTGACGAACCAGTAGTAATCACGGACGGGCAAAAGGAATCCAGCAATGCACCACCGGGATGAACCGCACCGTAGCCATAGGTGGCTCCGGGCTCAACCAGGCCCCTGACACCACCACCGACCACGAGTGTCGGCATCGCCGTAGCACTGAACAGAAATGTAGCCACCATGAAAAGAGTGAGAGCAAATTCACTGAAGCCAAATGGCCTGGAGCCCCTGGGGACTCCGAACCGCCGAAACGCTGCAGCCGCCGGCGGTGCACCCCCTTCAACTTCAGTCAGGCAGACATCAGGAGGGTAGTTGGAGCCCTCTCCATCGTCATCGGAGTCACACACTTCAACAGGCTCAGGGTCAATGTCAAGCCAGTCAGGGTGGACAGTGTTGAATGTTTTGAATGAATTGTCAGCAGAAGCCATCGGGCCGAGAGCCAGAGAGGCAGACGGCGGCACGAAGGCGGCACTGCTGACCTCATGCAAGCCAATCGTCCTACCATGCACGGGTGCAGAGGCCTTCGGCAGCAGCTGCTTGCTGGCAGTCGGCTCAGCGACACCACCAGCAAGCGGACCGCCGACCTCAGCAAATGCAACACGGCCAATGGAAAGATGCTCAGCAGGTGCAGTCTCAGCAGAGGCAGCAGCATCCTTGAACTGCTGCAGAGCCGTAGGCTCTGGAGCAAAGGAATGCGCAGACAGCTCACAGATTTCAGGTTGCCCCACAAGAGCACACAAGTGCTCCATGGACCCCTCATCCCCAGCGTCATAGTACCGCTGAAAACGAAGGGCAAGCACGTCGGAGTCATAAGACTCGACGGCTTGGCAGTAGGACGCCGAAATGGTCATTGGGTGAGTGTCCTTGTGAGGACACTCACTCAGCCAATGCTTTGACCCAACGGCGCGGCACTTCTCGTGCCTGCACGTTGGGACAAAGGTGCCAGACCGCTTGTCAAAAGCCACCTCCGAAGAGGCGGAATGAGCAAGCGGTTGCACTCCAGGCCGGTGGAAGCTGCGTGGAGTGTGCTTCCCAAGGGGCGGCTTGGAGCCACCCTTCTTAAGGGAATCCACATCCCGCTGCAACTTGACCAACTGAGAACTGAGCCGCTCGATGGCCGAAGCCAGGCCAGTGTCAGTGGTGCAAGATGCTACGGACATGGGGCGCCCCGCAGTGCGCTTGCCCGAGAGCCGCCCGCAGCGGTACTGCTCGCGCACGCGCGCCTGCAGGGTGAGCAGACTTACAGCCGCACGCTGGTCAGCTCGAGCAAACGAGTCAACCAGCGTGGCGTAAGCCGGTCCAGACAGGGCAGAGAGGAATTGCCTTTTAACAGCGTCTTCGGGCAGCGTCTGCAGACGCTGCGCATCCCGAAGACAACTGTTAAAAAAACGAATGCCAGAGTCAGGGTCACTTTCATCTGAAATTCTCACGTCAAGCAGCTCAGTCAGAGACTCGAACGGAGTCGAATCATCAGCGAGCATACGCACCACCTCGAGGGTGGCACGTTTGCCGTCAGCAGGAACATCGGCCCCAGAAGCCTCCACCCAATTACGGGCAGGAGACCCTGGCGCAGTCAGCAGCAACAGCACAGAATACAACAGCTCATTTGCAGCAGTCATGACAGGGACATTGGCAGCAGACAGCTCAAACAGGGGTGCAAGTGCCTGCGACTGCAGCGTGAAAAGCTGCTGAATCTCGGAAACCAGCTGCGAAAAAATGTCCGATGCCGACGATTCATTGCCATGGAATTTTGCCGCTTTGTCTCCCAGAACTTTAGTGGCCGCTGTCTTTGCGCACCGAACATCGAATGAATCTTTTCGTAACCGCTGAACGAGCGTTGCAGCCGCAGCCGATTCGTCAGCCGAAGCCAAATGCGGCGTTGTAGGGGTAGCCGAATTCAGTGCCCCAACATCATCGAAAATAGTCGCTAACTTACGCGCTCTAGCGCGTGTACGTGGTCTTGGCGTTGTGTCCATTCTTAAAATGACGGTGAGATGGGATCGCGGGCTAGCGGTGCGACAGCAAGGGACAATCTCGCAGCGGCCATTTCCTGCAGGAGCCTCAGCAAGCAACAGCACAATCAAGCAGGTCATGAGCCAAGTGGCTAGCCGTGGGAGCGACCCACAAAACGCGGAGTGTCCTGCCCGCTGATCAAACGGAACGTAAAATGTAACCATACTCAGCGACGATACTCTGCCGAATAAATGCCGAAAAAAAACTGATCTCCACTTCAAAAGTAGGCCATACTGCGGAGAGAAGACCACTGTCTAAGGGGGCGCCCACCCCATCTCTGTGTCAAAACTTAGCCAATCATGGCAACAGCTCGGCGCTGTGCCATCAGAATTACTAGGGAAGTGGTGACGCGCATAACCTGCGAGAACAGGTGTTCCGCTCGGGTAAAACAAACTGGCTAAGCTCCCATAATCAGTCCGGCCGAGTGCTTTTATCATGCATCTCGGAAACCCGGATAATACGAAGTGATGACTGACAGTACAGTACTACTGTACTGTCATCCTAGCTACTAGCGGAGTCACGGTTCCGATCAGAGACGGGTCAGGCTAGGGGCTATCAGAGCCCATAATAATAACCCTGAACCTAAAGTCCAGCAGAGAGTGCCCGCTGAGTGACCAAAGTCTGAACTGTTGAGTTATCTACATTGATGGTGATGGGCTCAGCTGAGGGGAAGAACTCTGTCAGTGTGTTGTAGATGGCCAGGGCGGAGGTGCAGGCTTCTGACATGGCAACATACTCTGCCTCTGTAGAGTGAAGGGCAGTGCATGATTTCTGCCAAGGCCCGGTATCGATAACACGATAAGTCCGATTAATCGATTAATCAGACTTATCGTTATCGATCGATAAGTTCAAACGACTTATCAAAAATATCATTCTCAATCGATGCTGGAATCTGTATAGGCAGCCTGACTGGGAGTCCCGGTGCAGGCCCCTATGACAGACCCCTAGGCCAACACTGGACTGCTGACTGATCTGTAGGCTCGTGCTGTGACACACGCTGTGTCACAGGTAGGCTAGACTCCGTTACCGTTGCGAGACCGTTCGGGGTATATCTAGCTTAGGGTTTATATTATTATGGGAGTTTATCCAGACACAGTTCGAGACCCTCTGATATCTAGTGAACTAGGATATTCCGGTAGGTCGTGGCCCCATCCACGCGATATTCCACATTGCTTTTGGCCATGATTGGCTAAAACAGCCGCTTTGGTAGGTGGTGCGCACCGGCGCGTTTGGGTGCGCGTGGGAGATTTGGGATGAGCAGCTTTTGAGTGTTTGATCGGCGGCTATGGGGGTTCGACCTGGATCAGACTTTGTCGACGCAATGTCCTTGTACGGTTTTCTTTTTGCCTTGATCCAGCAATCCACCGTTTCTTGGGTTGGTGACTGCAGCACCTTCGACCTCGACTTCGTCTTCCAGTGCCCCTCGCTGCCATGGTTGTGCCTGGGGCACTACGACAAATGCTCGGAAATATGTTTTTGATTGAACGTGCAAAGGTACACAATTCGGATTTTATAATATACTGGATCAGGGCCAGATTGAGGTACAAACGATAATTCGGTTCCGAGTTCTGAAGGCTAAACACTTCTCAAGTGCTCTACTTATTCACTCGTCACTCAGGTTGCAGGGTCAACCACTCGAGAGCCGATGTCACACTTCGGCTCAACGTTCAGTTCCCGATCCGATCTCATTTCTAATTCCGATTCGTCATTCTCGATTCAGATGTTATGCCAACAGGCTGACACGATGACTGCCCCACAGTACTGTCATACTACTGTACTGTCATACTGTCATACTGTCATAGCGTCATACTGTCATACTCATACTGTCATAACCTTAATATCTGATATTCGATTTCATTGTCTTTTCAACCCCGATGCGAATCTGACCATTCTTCGAGGGTCTGACTGAGTTCCACGATGACACCCCCCACAGTACTGTCATACTACTATAGTGTCATACTGTCATACTGTCATAGTGTCATAGTGTCATACTGTCATACCCCGGACATCTGGTATTCATTCTCATCGTGATTTCAAGCCCAATTTCACTGTCATCGTGCCAATCCCAGATTACCCCCGATGACACACATACGGACGCATAGGCATATCGGCTCACGCTGTGCCTCCGGGCACAACTCTCCCCCCCTTAGGAGTGGTCTACCTCCTGGGATCACTCCGCTAAGGTACCCATCTAAGTTCCAGTTCTTAGGTTTTCTGGTTCCTTGCTTTTCCAGTTCTTAGGTTCTCTGGTCCCTCTTCGAGCATAGTTTGCCTGCCGCTACCAGGGCACCACTTTCAAGAAGAAGGGTGCCACTTGGAATCTAAAGCGGGTCTTCAGTGTCGCGGAGGCGTAAATGTCGGAAAAGTTGTCGTAGCAGGAGTGCTGGCACGGGATATACACTCGCAGATCGACCTGCTCCAGTCTGCTGCGGGTGAGGTCCAAGCTGAGCAGTCTCTGGATGAGCACCGGTTGCCCATCTGCACGCACACGGTGTTGAAGTAGTACAGCGTAGCAGGGGCGAGGGTGGTGCTGAGTTCGTCCATATGCAGGTGGGTTTCATGTATTGCGTACCGTACATGCAGTAGGTACACACCAGCGGTGGGGGAAGCTGGCGCATCATAGGGCGAAGCCGTAGCGCGTTAGGGAAGCGACCTCTGGGGTTTTCCATGAACCAATGTTTTGGCTCCAGGTAGTCAATGATCTGCAATGCTCGTCGTACGATTTTGTCAGCCTGGGGAAGGTCAGGGGGTCCACCAGTGGTGCGCGCTTGACTGTACTGCCTGCAGGGGGGACTTGCCCAAACAACATCGAAGAATCCAGGCGGGTATTGTATGTAGTCCCATTGTAGGATGTCACACACATGAGTGGGTTGCCAGATATGCCCGGAGTCGAGGGTCACTACTGAGGCGGAGGGGAAGCAATTCAGGAATTCCCTCTCTACTGAGCCAGTACCGCTGAAAAGTACGAGAATCCTGGGCGTGCGGGTTGTTTTTGCCTGTATTGCCAGCAGCTCTGTCACCAGTGCCAACGACCCATCTTCCACGCGCTCTTGGCGTTCCCACGGCAGGGGGATATCATCTTCCATCTGTTCGAGCTGGTCCAGTTCATCGCAGGGATTAGTGATGAGGTGGGCCAGTGTCATTCCGGCTTGAGCGGAGTGGCGGCCACGCTGCTCGCGTCGCCGAGTGGCTTCGTCGCGGACTTGCGCTTCCATGTGCAGTCTCGCTTGCTCGAATTCACGAAGTTGTTGAAGTGGACTTCCGCGTTCAAGTTTGTCACGCGTCCTCCATTGGTCGTGAGCTTTGGAGTAGCCAGTCCAGCGAACCTTCCACTCTTCCACCTCCTTTCCTCGAACAGACCGCACTCGACGTGCAAGGATGCGCTCAACGTGTGCTTCCTTCTGACCGTCCACTACCACTTCTTCAGGTACTGCTAGGTGATCGCGTGCGGCAAAAGCATCTTGACCGCTGGTGTACGGTTTGAGGCGATGTTGAGCGAAGACGTCGTGAATCCGCCAGTGAGGAGGGAGGCGTAAGCGGTAGGCTACTGGGGCTCCTCTGTCGGCCTCCGGCATGGTCATCTGTACATCGCTGAAGAAGCGTTCGGTCACAGGAACTGGTCCATGCCAGCGCTTGGTCAGTTTCCTACAGATGGAGCGATCCATCACCTTCTCCGTAAGGTGTTTCGCCTCTATCCAGACCAGATCTCCAACAGCATACTCCCGCTGCCCGTGTCTGCGATCAAACTGTTCGCGCTGTCGCTGTTGAGCCAGCTCTAACCGCTGTCTGGCGTCCCGCAGCTGCGACGAAAATTTCACAGCCACTTCGTGTGCGGTGCCTACTCCCCCAGTTCGTCGTCCAGCGGTGGACTGTGCGGCCTCCAGGAAAAGGTCCAACTGCGACAGCGGCGAGAACCCGAACACCAGTTCAAATGGCGTGAAGCCAGTAGATTCACTCCTGGAGTCATTGATCGCGAACTCCACGTTAGTGGTGAACAGATCCCAGTCCTCCACATTGGCGTCTACAAAGGACCTGAGCATGTCCTCAATAACCCTGTTGCTGTGTTCCGCCTGGCCGTCAGACCGAGGGTTGTACGGCGTGGTACGAGCCACTTTCACACCCATCAGTCTCATGAGTTCCTGCCAGAAAGCATCTTGAAACCGCGGGTCACGATCAGAGACAATCTTCATAGGCGCGCCATGTAAGCGCCACACCGAGTCAAAGTAGATTCTGGCCACCACAGCTGCGGAGCTGTCGCCGAAGTTCATCGGCACAACGTGGACCATCTTCGTCAGCTTGCAGGTGAAGGCCACGAAAGCATCATTGCCCCTCTCTGATACCGGCAGGCCGGTGACGAAGTCCACCGCGACATCCTGCCATGGCCTGTTCGGGATGCTGTGAGGGTTTAGCAACCCATCCGGGTAAGTTCCCCGCGGCCTCAGTGATTGGCACACTGAGCAGGATGCAACCCAAGTGCCCACATCTTCCGCGGCACCACGCCAATAGAAGCGTCGCAGCACCCTCTCCAGAGTCTTGTCTCGCCCAGTGTGGCCTGAGGACAATGACTCATGAGCATGGCGAATCACTACTTCTCGAAGTGGAGAGTCCTCCCCCAGCACCAACTGATATCTCCCTGCTGCGGTTCTCCAAACCACTTCACCCACCAGCCTGAAGTCCTGTAGGCATTGGTGTGGCGCCGCCTTCACTTTCTCTTTTAGTGAGCGAAGTGTCCCCTCTCGGGTGTACTCCGCTTTCAACGCGCGCAGGAACTTTGAGTCCGACTGTTGGGAGGCTGCGTCTCTGAAGTCTGCCGCCTCGCCTGTCCTTATCACAGCGGGGGCTGTTCGCGGATGCCTCACGCGTGCTGGTTGTGGTTTGGCGGGAGGGGCGTGTACTATCAGAACAGGCCAGCGGAGGTCGAAGGCTCTCCCATCTGGGTTCTCGAAGAACTGGTTGGGCTCGCCCTTGTCATCGTGAGTAGGGATGACCTCCACAATCTGCATATTGGCCTTTCTGAAAAGTTTGCGCCACGCGGGGAGCTTGGACTGGTGATCTGGTAGAACGAAGACTGCTGAGGTGTTCTCTGGGTCTGCCTTCCATTCTGCGATATACTTGTTCAAGATCGCCTCCACAGTAATGCACTTGGAGTTGTATGGAGGGTTACACCAAACCCGAAGGCCCCTCCATTTCTCTGAAAGGCAGTCTGTCCAGAATCTATCCGCCTGTCTGTTGCGGCCGCCAAAGTCACAACAGGCGTCCACATCGAAGGGTCCAAATTTCTCGGCGTACTTCGAGGAGTACTCTGCTCGGACACGCCAATTCTGTGAGTCCTCTGGGGGAGCCTGCCGTTTCTGTGGGTGAAGGACCGGGGATGAAGTTGACTGTTGGGGCGCCTGCTGCGGGGTTGGTGAGCTCGTCGGCACCTTTTCAGTGGGCGCCTCTGATGCGTCAGCTCGTGACGTAGGTGTTCGCGTCTTCGGTGACGCCAACTGCGGAGGCGCTGGGGTCGTAGAGGCCTTCCCAGCGCGTGACATACTCCTCGTTATCCTTATCTGGGGTGGAGCTCTATCAGGGGGTTTGTGTGGAGCTTTTACCGGCTTCGCGCCATCAGCTGCAGGCCAGTCAGGCATGTCGAAGTCGAGGTGATCCTCCTTCATTCCCTTATAGAGCTTCGGGTTAACGAGAGCGATGGTCTCCCCCATGTCCATGGCCTGTTCCGCCACGGAGAGGGTCTCCACTGCTGAGAGCCAACAGTCAACTCTCTGGGCCCAGTGGGGATGAGCTGCGGGTGGTGAGCTGGAGAAGTATTCAGACTCCAGCGTTGCCAGGGGGTCTTTCGGTAGATCTGAGGTGGGGTCGATCACCCCTGCCTCCTTCAACCCCTCACGCACGTCCTTGTCCTTGAAGTCGGGTCTTCTGGACAGGGCGTCCGGTACCAGCAGCAGCGCTCCTTTGATGTACTCCATTCTCGGGACTCCCACCTCCACCAGATCCATGTACCAGCGTGCCTGTCTGCGGCTAAGCTCCCTGCCAGGTTCCATCAGCCATTCAAGGGGGCGGTGATCACCCTGGATGCGGAAGTTGGTGAAGATGAGGTAATGCCGCCAGGTAACGGTGGTGCAATGGTGTAGAGCACCTAGCTCGCGCTCGCCGGTGTGGTAATTCTGCTCGGCGGCTGAGAACTGGCGGCTCTCGTATGCTATCACGCGCAGTCCAAGACCATCTCCATTGTCTTGCATCAGTACTCCCCCAAGAGCGATGCCGCTAGCATCCGTCTGCACCACGAAAGGTGCCGTGCCGTCTGCGGCACCCTTAATGTTGGGCAAGGCGAGTACTGGCGCTGAGGTGAGGGCCTTCTTCAGCTCCTCGAAGGCCCACTGCTGCATGGGACCCCACTCCCAGGGTACGTCCGACTTGGTCAACCGGGTGAGGGGCTGAGCGATCTCGGAGAAGCAGTGGATGAACCTGCAGTAATACCCCGCCAGGCCCAAGAACTGCCTGACGTGGGTAACCGTTTCCAGCTCGGGCCAGTCCCTCACTGCAGCCACCTTGTCGTGTTGGGGTCTGCAGCCATCTGCGGAGATACAGTGGCCAAGGAACCGCAAGGATTTCTTCAACAGTTGGCACTTGGACCTCTTGAGGAAGACGCCCTTCTCCCTGCATGTCAGGAGCAGTTGCTTGACGTGCTCGTAGTGCTCTGCAGCGGTGTTGCTGAAGACGACCACATCATCGATGAAGATCCGGACAAATGGGAGATGGCCCAAGGCCCGCTGCATCCGTCGCTGGTACTGAGACGGTGAATTCTGCAGCCCCTGCGGCATGACCAACCACTCATATGACCCCATCTGGGTGGTGAAGGCGGTCTTCTCGACATCTCCTGGTGCCATCGGTACTTGCCAGAAGCCATCCACCGCGTCGAACGAAGAGAAGAACTTCGCACCCTGCATCTCGTCGAACATCATCTGGATGTCTGGGAGAGGATACTTGTCCTTAACTGTCTGGCGGTTGAGGAGCCGGTAATCGATCACCAGTCGCAGCTCCTTGGGGTTCCCGGGTTTAGGGACCATCAAACAGGGAGCTGCATAAGGGCTGGAAGAGGGTCGGATGTAGCCCTTGGACATCAGAGTCTCCACGCGTTCTCGAAGTTGGCGGAGTTCCTCTGCGGACTTCTTGTAGATGCGCTGGCAGGGAGGTCCCTTCTTGCTCAGCTCAGGGTCCAGGTTAATGTTGGCTTCATCTTGGGGGTCATGTCTGAGTCCATCGATGTTCGGTAGGGCAGTCGTCATCTCCTTCTTGTATTCCTCACCCCAGAAGTCCTGAAACTTGAGGGTCCACTCAGGGCTCACTTCTGCATCTTCAGTATCCGCAGCGGTTTCGGCGTTCTCAGAGTCGATAGCCGTGGCTGCAAAGGCAGAAGCAGTATCGTCGGGGGACTTCTCGGCCACCATGAGCCAGGCGGGCTGTATCTCCGGGTCGTCATTGCCGCGTAGCTTCTGCGTCTCCGCGTACACCAGGTACTTCTTCAGCTGGGCAGGGGTTAGGAACACCTCATCCACCAATCCCGCGCAGGCCGTGCCCTTCGGAGACCTGTCCCCAGATGCTTTCCCAGGAGAACAGCCTGTGATGGTGACGCGATCCCCAATCTTGCCGCTGCGGGACTTCCTGAGGAAGGAGACGGAGCCATTCCCTTCATAGCCCAGAGTGACAGGAGAGTGACTGCGCAGCCACCTTCCGCCGATGATAACATCCACCTGTATGCCCAGTGGTAGGATCCGGAGGGCAAGAGCGTTCTCCGTATAGGTGCCCGTGGTGGTGTGCGTGTTAAACTTGGCGTACGCGGTGGCGCCAGTGATCTTCACAGATCCATCCGCCAGGGTGACTCGCATCTCGGAACCGGCTCGTGTTGTGAGGCCACATCGCTTAGCGCTCTGCTCCGAGATGAAGTTGTCAGAGGCCCCCGAGTCAATCAGCACCTTGACCGTGTGCCCTCTGAGGGTTGCGTAGAATACCAGCAGTAGCGGTCCTTCTTCGTCATGTGCCGCTGCAAGGGTACCCTCGATGTCGGTCTTCCACTGAACTCCCCCATCTGTGCGTATGCTTTTGCACTTGAGGTTGGGGAGGAGGTTGTCCGAGGCCTCGCGGCATTCTTCCAACGTTTGCCTACACGCGGCGTAGAACTCCTCATCCAGCAAATCAACATCTTCAGGCGGATGACTGACGAGGTTGTCTGCACTCGCCGTCAGCAGGGTGCCCGCTGAGGTGCATTCGCTCGAGGTGGGGCTGACATGAGTGGTGTCGCTGGTGGTAGGGCTCACATGGGTAGTGTCACTGGTAGTAGGGCTCACATGTGTAGTGCCACTGGTGGTAGGGCTAACATGGGTAGTGCCGCTTACTGTGGGGCTCACGTGGGTAGTGCCGCTTGTCGTGGGGCTCACATAGGTAGCGACACTATTGGTGAGACTGCCATGGGTGAGAGGGTCCTCGTCATGCTGAGGGCTGCCAACAGGGGAGTTGTGGGCGAGCTGGTGGGAGCTCTGGTGGTCAGTTCTCGTCTGAGGGGTCCCAGCTGCTGCCATCTGCTGGGTGAAGCAGAGCGAATTGACCGAGGACTCCTTTTCCATCACCTCAGGGTCTTCAGCGATGGGGTGGCTGTCGAGACAGGGTGGCGCTTCATCCGCTTCATGCGTTCTGACGGTGGTCATCTGCTGGGTGAAGCTAAGCGAACTGGGTGCGGAGGTCTCCTCCGCCTCTGAGCAGTAGGATGAACCCTCGGGGTTTCCTCCCGGAGTGGCCGGCGCGTTATCATGGTGCGAAGATGTAGTCTCTGTTGTGGGCTCGGCCAGCGAGGATGATGGAGGGGATGCTCCCAAGGGGCTAGGACCCAGCTTCCTCATCTTGTACTGGTGTACTGCGTGCAGACTGCACCAGGCGCCAGGTAAACCCACATCTCCCGCTGTCCCAGGTATCGTGCCCACTTCAGTGTCCAGGGTGCAGAGGGATGCCGAAGACCTCGCTGCTGCTCTTCGTGCGCCCTCCTTTTCCCACAGCCTGCTACCTGGGGAAGAGTCTGGACTCGAAGTGGCGATTGCCTTTTGCTGCTCTGCAGGCGACAGCTCTCTCCAAGCCGCGTAGAGGTCGTGGGAGCTGGCGTTAGAGGATTCGGGGACTTGCTGGCGACCGTCGTGTGAGAGGAGGTGCCACAATGCTATGCGCTGATGGCCCTCCTTGCGATCTTGAGGTTCGCGGGCAATGCGTATCCTCTCTGCCAGCTGGTTGGCGCGGTTCACGCGCTCCTTTGGCGATCGACTCCCAGAGTGTACGCGGCTGCGGACGCGCTCCGACATTTTATCCACCAGGTCCTTGGCAGCCTCTGGGGACTTGCGCAGAGCTCTGCGGACCTTCTGCATGGCGACTTCGAGAGGGAGGGAGTACAGATCTCTCTTCCAGTGCCACGCAGTTAGCCTTTTCCGTGGGTCTGCGAGGTTGGACTGATAGATGGGCAGCGGTAGGACAACACGCAGTCGGGGGCGAAGATCGCGGGGCTCTCCGCGGTTGTTGCCCATAATGGGGGGTCTGTGCCGGGGGACTCGCCGTCCCCTCCGACCCTCGACCCTCGCTTGTGTATAAGCAGGGCCGTCATCAAGAGGTAGTGGCGGCTCATCGAAGGGGGTGCTTCCTGCAAGAGGGTGGCTGGACAAGTCATCCCTCGGCGGCGATGGGGCACCAGCTGAGCGGTAGGTGCGTCGCAAGCGGGTCCCAGAGGTGAAGGACACGCTCTTGGGATGGGGACGTTGGCCCCAAGGGTCTCTGCGTCCTCGGGCGCGTCGGGGTTCCACTGGTTCTGACCGCTTCTCCAGGGCGGAGAGGGTCTGATCATCAGGGCAAGACCTCACTTCCTCGAAGGGCAGGGTCTGGGGCTGGCCGCCGGCCAGTCATTCATCGCTCTCCACCGGGGGGAGGCCGTCACCCTCCACAAGCTCGATGCCCGCAAGGGCCGCCAGGGTCTGGTAGCTCTGCTCGTCTTCGCAGGTAGCAAGAGCCAAGACCTCCTCGGAGAACTCCTCTGGGACGCCATCCACCGAGGAGATGTCCTCCTGCTGCTCGATGGCCCAAACGACAGCGGCTACAAACCCAGGGGAGTTCGCCAGTCGAGCGGGTGCATTGGCCCTCCACTCCTTGAGTTTGGCCTCGTCCGTACAGTTACGGACGATGTGCTCCGCAGAGCCGCAGGCGAAGCACCGGCGGACTTTCGGAGCGTCAGGGCGGGAGAGGCCAGGTGGTGGTGGCAAAGGAGTCACTGCCGCGGCGACGGTGGTGGCACGCCCGTTCTCCAGCATGGCAAGAGCTGGGCGGCTCGAAGAGGGGGTACGCCTGTAGAAGGGGGTGCGAGGTGGTGGGTTAGCGAAGGAAACAACAC
>LGRX02007555.1:0-20303 GCA_001247695.2 Cymbomonas tetramitiformis
GGTCGAGGGTGACGTGAACCAAGGTTAGTCGGAGCCGTCGCAGGCGCGGGGGTCGTCGGATGATGCCCAGAGGTGGGGGCTGCCGTCAGAGCTAGAAAATGGGCTCGACCATCAGATGGAGGCGGGGTTGGAGTCGGCGTAGGAGTTGACCGTGACTGCAGCTGCCGATACCACTCCGACTGCTCCACCTCGGCCCATGCTGTAAGACAGTCGGGATCCGGGAGGTGCATCTCGGACTCAGGGGTACTGGAGACGTGCTTCCATTCCGGGCGGGGGTGTCCTGAGCCCGCAGGCCTACTGCGGTATGCCAGAAGGGCCGCGTCCACCACGCCCCGGTCCACCACCCACGCATGCGTCTCCATCTCCGGGGTCATCAGCATGACTGGCGGATGTGCCACAGTGCCCCCCATGTCAAGGTACTCCCTCAGTGATACCCCCAGCAAGAGGATAGCCTTGTAGATGAGGTCAAGGCCACCATCTGCAGCCGATCTGACCGTAGCCGTCGGCATTCCGAGTCCGAGGTATCCAGTGTCCCCCCAAGGCTGCGGTACCCACAGAGTGTGGCCATCTCGTGTGGCCAGTAGGGCCCGCCCTCGATGCCCACCTCGACCAGACGGAGGGGGAGGGGGAGGTCTCCCTGGTGCCCCGTCACGACCTCCACCATCATGCTCTGGTGCTGGTAACGCAAGCGTGCTACCTGGTGGTGGAGGAGGAGGAGGTGGCGGTGGCCCACTGGGCATTGGGAGTGGCACCGCGGGTGGCAAGGGAGCAGCTGTCGGAGGTCCAGGTGGTGCACATCCCCCATCGCCACCTCCAAGTGCTGGTACAGCAGGGTCATGTGCAGGGGGAGGCAGCTCCGCTGAGGGCCCGCCAGGCGTCACTCCACCAGGACCATCAGGGGTCCCGTTCGCCTCACGGAAGTTCACATGTCGAACGGCAGCTGCCGAGTCAGTGCCTGGGGTGTGGTCAGCAGGGGTTCCTTCACCAGACCCGAGAACCACCACCGTCTCCAGGGACTGCCTTCGTAGCCGGGCCAGTTGGCGGGAGCCAACGGTCTCGCGCTCTCGTGTGGTGCTGCCCTTGCCCGCCGTTTGCTGCAGGGTCACGTCCCCGTTGCTGACTCCAGCTCCTCCTCTGCCGCCAGGCTGCCCAGTTTGCACCCCCACATCGGGGGCCACCACCGCGGTCAGGGGGGCAACACCAGCTCGCTGCGGGTGAATCTCCCCCCCGCCCTCCGCCAGCTGCGGATCAACCGAAGCGATCCCCGCTGGGGGGTCTGCGCCGGGGTGCTCTGCGTGCACCCCTCCAGCGTCTGGAATGACCCCCGTTGGAGGATCCGCGCCGGAGTGCTCCGCGGGCACCCCTCCAGCGACTGAATTAACCCCGGCCTGGGGGTCTGCACTGGCGGTCTCAGCTGTGGGGTCCGCACGAGCGGACCGTGTGCCCCCCCCTTGGCTGTGGAACTCTTTCAGGCACTCCCTGAAGGTGGCCGCTAGGGCTGCAGGGGTAAGGGTCCGCCCTTCGTCACGCTCTCGACGCCGCAGCCTCCGCTTCCTCTCCTTGGCGTCGCGAAGCTTGCGGGCACGGTCACTAAGTCCGTCACTCTGCCCGCTCCTGCCCGACTTAGACGACCTCGAGGATTTTGATGACCTCGACGAGGACGTCTGCGAGGCGGACGAAGAGCCCCCGCCAGAATTGGAGTCGGACTCCTCGCGGAAAGGTAGGTTGCGCTCGTCCCAGCTCCCCGGTCCCGACGAACGACGAGACCGCCGACGCCCTGCGTTGTTCGAGACGAACACTTCAGGCGGTTGTGGCGGTGCTGCGGACGTCTCGTCCACGCCAACAGTGACAACGCGCTGCGCTGAGGCTAACGCAGTGATGGAGACGACCAGCTCCTCCTGCTCCTCCTCGTCGTCATCTACCTCGTCCCAGCGCTGCCCTTCCCCGTACGGATCGTTGGGGTCCACGTCACTGTGGCCCCCCGCCCGCAGATACTCGTCGTAGTCGTTGGGGTCCGCCTCGTACTCATACGCAGACTCCTCGCCAGCACTACGGCCAAATGGGTTGTCGGGGTCTACGTCACTGTAGCCCCCTGCTCTCAGGTACTCATCGTGAGGGCAGGGATTGTCTGCGACAGGCTCCTCTTCCGGCTCATCCTCCTGTACCCCTCCAGCGTTCGTCGCGTGGGCCCCTGCAGGGAAGCCCTCACCGGGGTGCTCTGCGTGCACCCCTCCAGTGGTACGAAAGGCCCCTGCTGGGTAGCCCGTGCCGGGGCGCTCTGCGAGCACCCCTCCAGCACCATAGGTGGCCTGAGCTCCCACCTGCAAGCCTGACGCAGCCAGCACCGCCGCCTCTTCCTGCCGACGATACGCCAGCCAGCGTGCCGCCTCCTCGGCACTCCTAGCAGTCCCTGGCAGCGTCTGAGCCGGGGAGTGAAGTGCAGGGGCGTAAGGGGAGGGAACCCCCCCGAAGGGGAAACCCCCAGACCAGGTCCATGGTACAGCGGGGACCGGTCCAGGAACTGCTGCTGGGGTGTGGTAAACCGGGACGGTTCCTGAGGGATGTGGCTGTGGGTAAGGGCTGAGTGGAGTAAGGCGGGGGTCTGCGGGGGGGACCTGAGGTGGTTGATATGGCAGGGGACTGGGCTATCCTGGGGCCATGAGTGCTGCAGGTCCGGTGGTGGAGGGTGGAAAGGAGCCAGCAGCAAGTGAGGGTGGAAAGGTGAATGGAGACGGGGGTACGGCGTATGGGTCGTAGGGCGGCTGCATATCTGGAAATAGGCAGGCTAGTACTGTTGTGGAGGTTGAGGTAACAGTAGGGGCTGGAAACCTTCAGGAAGTGTGAACGGGTCCTCTTCGTCGTCCGACGTAGTGGGGGACACTGAAGGTGAAGGAGGGAAGCCGCCAAATGGAATACCAGGTTGCTGAAGAGGTCCGGGAGGGTAGACCCACTTGTCAAAGCCCTGCTTCCACCACTGTCGTCTGTACGTGTCACCAATACCAAAGGGTATGGCCATATGCTGGTAGGTTACTAAAAATAGCCCACAGTGTTAAGGGGGCTGGAAGTGGATGTATGTTCAGCAGTCGAAAGCACACTTGCTGCCAGCTGCTGAGGTTGCTTGTAACACTATTGGAAGTGAAAACAGAGTTGAAGAAGTACTTTTTATGTTGTCAACGTAGTCCTTACTTCACTTCTGTCCATTTCTAGAAAATTCGCCAGGGCTCCGCGACACAGTTTTCAAGTGCTAGGTGTGGATGGAGAGTGCATGCTGCAGCCAAAAGTATCCAAATAGCTCCCAGAAGGTCCCATAACTCCATACACTGATAAAAACTTTTCAGTAAGGTCCATATTTGAAAGATAAACCGTGTGTACTGTCCAGAATAAGTATTTGGCAGTCTGAAAAGTCCATTTTCAGTCAAAAAGGGCTATTTTGGGGCTGAAAAAGGTGCATGCATCAGCCAAAAAGGGCACCAAAGGGCTGTAGACCTTCAAGAACTGTTGAGAACGGTAAATAATATCCATACTGAGTAGAATAAAATAATAATATCGTTCAAAAGTTCCATATTGAAGTCTAGAAGCTTGATCCACTCTTAAAACTCAGGGTTGATGGACCAAAAAGGAGTGAATGCAGCTCCCAAAAAGGCTCAAAAAGGTCTCAAAGCTCCAAGAATTGATGAGGACTGGTAAAGTTTGGTAAAATATATCCAAAATAAGTAAAATAACTTTTCACAACCATCCAGAAGCCCAGTTATCGAAGTTGAGGAGGTGCATCAACTCTTTTTAAGCTCTAAAAAGGGAGTGAATCCGCACATATTTTGAAGAAATAAGCTGTTTGAGGCCATACTATGAGTTGATGAAGACTAAAACAATTGTAAATAACTCATAAAAATCGCACAAAAGTTGTTGTAAGCCATCATACCTCCCCCCCAATATGTGCCGTAGAGTTCACTTATCAGGATGCACACGGAAGTGAGCCAAAATAGGCCAAAAACGAGTGAAACCGGTATAACCAACGACAAAAACGGTCCCGCCTCTAGGACGCTAACCCGTCAAGCCGCCAGAACAACCGGAATGCACACCAAAAACATATCAGAACGTCGCAACGGAAGCTGAAAGCAGTTCGCCACAGGTCCAAAGTGCGCATGCAAGCACGCAAAGCGAGCGAGAGCGAGCTAAAAAGACGCTCACACGCCTAAGATACCAAATTGTCCCAGGGGAATTCCCAGGAGTAGACTATTATCCTCTATTATCTTGAGGAATCATATCATATATTCAGATATACTATTTAACATAAACCCAGACAGCAAGAGTTATATCATTTGCTGTCCAAGTCTGAGAGACCAACTCTGTTGCCTCTCTTTATTCTCTCCTCTGAGCTCACAGATTATTTTCCCCAACTGTTCGCTCAGGCAATGTCACATCCACTCACTAATTTCCCTAATAGTTCGCTACTCTTATTCTCATCGAAATCAGACCCCCCTACTATGGGTGTCTCAGCAGGTACGTCGTGCCTCCTGGCACAGATTTCTTGTTGCGTCGCACAGGATCTCCTTCGCCCTGGTGTGGATTTTGTGCACCCGTCGTTCTGTTACACGGAATTGTCCCAGCTTCAAGTCCACCTCCACACCGAGGTGCTCCACCACCTGTGTAGGCTCCCATTGGCCTTTCTTCTCGTTCCGCTGTAGGCCTAGTCGATGAAGAACCAGTTGAACTTTTTCTCGACGCAGAAAGCCTTCTCGCTGAGAGTCGACCAGCACCAGAAAATCGTCCATGTACGGTAGTGCTGGATGTGACACACCGTGTGTCACTTCCTGTTATCTATACTAGTACTCAGTACAGTACGGGTGTCACAGGTTTAGGGTTTCCGGCATAAAGCCGAGACTATCTTATGTTTATTTACACTTATGAGAAACACCGAAAGTGAAAGCATTCTGACTGTAACCCAATATATATCCGTAGTCATATATCTAACAGGTTATGGTGCGCCAGGCACCTTCCACTACTTTTGGTAGCATGATTGGCCAAACGACTCCGCTTGGTGGGGCGTTGGGGGCCCCAATTGATGGCTGCGCTACGAGAGCTCGCGGTTGAGGCACGCGTCGTTACGGAGTGATTGTGTTTATCGCTGCAGCGTACCCTACGTGATTTTTTGGATGTCCACAGGATTTTCGTTTTGACTGGACTTGATCAATCTTTGTCACGGACTTCTTGCGCAACGTGTTTATCGACTTCCGCATTTCTACGAATCGGGACTTCACAGTTACGGACGTTTCGCACTGCTTTTGCCATTCCTATTTCCGCGAGTCTCCTCCTCTCCGCGCCATCGCCACCTTACCCCGACGCTCCCACCTCTAGGACTTTCATCATGAGTATTTCATCACACGCTACGCCTCCCATGGGGGCTCACAACCGGATTCGACTAGACACGATTTTTCCCTGAGACGTGGGAATGCGGTACAAGCCGACGCCTGCATCTCCGGCAGCCGCTTTATCGGCTCCTGAGCGGACACGTTCGGTGGCCGTTCAAAATTCATCCTGGGACGTGGATTTAATCAAGAGAGTTTCCCGTGACGCTCTTGGGGCCAAAGACGCGGCGTTCAAGGGTGACGAATCGGACCGCAACGTACTATGGACGTCCTTGGTTACGTCTCTGCAGTCTGCATTCGAGCTCAAAGACTCCGCCAACGACGCCCTCTTCGACTTGGCGGATGCCACCAAGGAGGTCAACAACGTCTACAACGCCATTCTTTTCACGACGTTGACATCTTTGACGAAGCCGCACTCACCCGCCAAGCGTTGGGTGGACGCTTCTGGACGCGCTTCCCCGCGAGATGGGAAGCGGGCCTTGCTTGAGGTTACGAAGCGGCTCCTTCCTCGTGTTCTCCGACCCCTTGGGAACTACGAGGAGTTGTGTGCCATCTACTTCGACTCCAAGCTCGACCCCGATCCGCTAATTCAAGATTTCGACGCCTGCTTGACCGCCATCCGCAACGCAGCCTCTGGTCCGCTCGACGACATGGTGGCCAAGAAGCAGCTTCTCGCGTCCCTCGACCCCATCATGTACGACAAGGTCACCACTCCGCTTCGGCTCGACGTGGACTTGGCCAAGGTCGACCTCGAGGACATCTACGCCCACATCCTCGAGATTTGGGAGAGCGAGAACGGTGTTGGCCGCGCGAAGCAGCCTAAGCCGTCACCTCCGACTTCCCCAACTATGCTTTACTCTGGTGGGATTGACGTTAAGAGCCTCATCATGGAGTTCGAGAAGCAATTGGAGGCCGCCACTTCCCTCATGACCCTCAAGGACTCAATCGCGAAGGACGACGAGCCTCTTTCTGGTTTCGCTGACTCTCACCGCCACCGCCAGCAGCCTGACGGTAAGCGGGGTGTCTCCTTTCCGCCCTCACGTTGGCGGGATGAGCGCAACAGGAGGGACGATGGGAAGTTCCATGGCCGGAGCAATCGTGTTGGAAGCTATGGCGGCGGAAGAGCTTCCGCTTCGCCGCGAGTCCGCTCAAGACCGACGGGAATTGGCGGCAGGACCACTACAAGAAGAACTCCGCCCACAACATCTCGTTCCACGTGGCCTCCTCCGCCTTCGTCCCTGAGTGCGCGCGTTGTCCTCCTGGACACTTCCACGACACCGCGAATTGCCCCACGGACGACATGGCATGCGCGGAGTGCGACTTGGTCACCGCCGACGAGAATGACGAGCTTGTGTCAGCGTTCCAGACCGCCTTCGACGCCCAGGACGACGCCACCTTCGCTCATCTTTGTGGCCGACATGATCATCCCGTTGTTCGTCACGACGAGGAGCCCTTCACCTTCGCGGACGACATCAACATTGGCCTTCGGGCACAGTACGCGGGCTTAGTGCCTTCTCAACCCTCCCTCCTTGCAACACGTGTGCAACTGTGCATGAGGCACGTGCTGCTCTCCGCGAGCTGAAGCAGGTAGCCGGTGGTGCTGAGTCGGCCTCACAACATTTCCCTATGGTTCATTTCGGCTCGGCCACGCCCGCCGTGATCGACGAGAGCATCGTGGAGCCTGAGCCGCAAGTGGCAATCGAGGCCGACGAGAACGCGGTACTTTACCCGAAGCAGTACATCGACGACGAACCCCCCTTCGAGCAGTCTTTCATGGACAACATGTCTGTGAAGTTGGGCTTCTTCGAGCCCGAGCCAGAAGTTTCGGCTAAATCCTTCACCACCCTGCCTCCGTACATTTCTTCCACGCATGATTCTGCTAGCGTGGCTGACTCGGAGTCCGACGACGAGGACTTGCCCGATGCCGTGCCGTCACCCGCTCCACGGGTCGGTGGTGTCCCGACACCTTCGATTGGTGCTTTCCTCACAGCGGCAACACTTCCGGCTCTGTTCATGTGTGTGAGCATGGCTTTGCTCAACACCGTCACCGCCTCCGAGCTCTGTGGCGTGGAGATTGCTCCGCGGTCGGTGGTGTACCGACAGCACTTCAGTTATCAGAACTGCACAGTGGACTTCTTCACTGACTCCGCCTTTCTGGACTCTGGACCCGCTGACCCCGACGACAACTTCAATTTGGACTCTGGTTTTCCGGACTTTAACACTTTTGACTTTTTCAATCTGAACTTTGGGATTGCCAACAACAACTTCTACAGTGAACTCTGCTTTATTGTGGACCACTTGCAAAGTGGCAAGAGTTGTTTTGATGTTAGCTAGTAGCTTGCTAGATCAGTATTGGGCCAAGATGCCTTCCTGTGTGCACAGCTAGCTAGAGATTTGGGACCGCCCTGGCCAAGAGCACATGCCCCCTCTAGAAATTGTTTCCACCGCTTGAGATGGTGTATTTTCAGACTGCAACAACCCTGCTCCACCCTAACTTTTCCTCCGTAATAGTCCAGGGTGGTGTGCTGGATGTGGCACACCGTGTGTCACTTCTTGTTATCTGTACTAGTACTCGGTACAGTACGGGTGTCACAGGTTTAGGGTTTCCAGCATAAAGCCGAGACTATCTTATGTTTATTTACACTTATGAGAAACACCGAAAGTGAAAGCATTCTGACTGTAACCCAATATATATCCGTAGTCATATATCTAACAAGTAGCACTCGCATTCCGCTGTGACGGTTCGCGTTCTCGCCAGCACCACCTGCTCTGCGACGGACTGACCATCGTTGTCGTACTGCGGAACCGTCCCGCAGCTTCCTGATTTCTCTGCGATCTTCCGCTGCCTGTGGAGAACGTAGAGCTTCCTCCATCACGCGTACGAACTTGCAGAACACCCTCGGAGCGTCGTTTCACCCGAACGGAACCGCTGAGCATTGAAGCGGGTCCCCTTGCAGATCGAACTGCATGAAGCGTTGAAAGTTCGGGTGGATCCCCAACGCATGAAAACCGTCCTGGAGGTCGAAGCTGAAGCACCAGTCGCCCGGCTTCGCCAGTCTCCGTAGTTTCTTCAGCGTCTCCATCTTCACGCGATTCTTCACACACCACTGGTTCAGCCATCGGAAGTCCACCACCAGTCTCCACTTGTTCGTACCCGGTTTGGGCACTAAAAAAGCGCGAGAAACATGAGATCTTCTCGTCGCTCTCGTCCAGGCACCGTTATGTAGCAGCCTTTCCTTCTCCGCGTCCAGCCACACCTGCTGCTGTTGCGTAGCATCCCTCAGTGACACACCGTGGTCGAAAGGAGGCGGACGTCCGCGCTTCCACCTCAACTTCACCCCGTGAGTAATCCACTGCATCACTTCGGAACTGGCGCCCTCCGCTGTCTCACCCGTTGTTGCACGGTGAGATTTCCCCGACCAGCGCCCGGAGAGGGCTGTTGCGCTGGACGGGGTGGCGGCACGCACATCACACATCGGCCGCGGGCTTTCCGCCCCGGCCCTTGCCGCCTTTGTCGGTAGGCTTCTTACCGTCCTTCTCCTCGTTCTTCTTCTTACGCTCCTTCCAACGGTCCCGGTCCCGTGGATCTTTCACAACCCGCGTTTCCGCGTTTGCTGCATTTTTCGACGTAAGGCTCAGCATTGCCTTGCCGCGGTTCTTGTCGAAGTCGTTCAGCCACTGCTGCAGCACCTCGTCCGCCACCACGCCGTCTGCTGCCTGGTAGACTCTGTCCTCCACGAACTGCAGTTTAGCACGTAGAGCGTCCGATCCTCCCCGCTGCGAAGATCCAGGCTCCTGCTCCAGCTGCCCACGCTGTTCCAACATCGTCCACCTATTGCACAACATCGCGTACACGCCGTGCACAGAGTTGGTAACTGCGTGGAAACGTTTTTGCCACTCGCTGTTCGACAAATCGCAGTCCTCGTTCACGTCCAACGTGTCGTTGCATTCGCACACCACGTCGTGCAAATAAGACAGTGCCGGAGCCAAAACCAGGCACTCGTACTTCATTGAGGAGTTGGACTTCTTGGAGAGAGCGTCGTACGTCTTGTTGCCGTGCAGGTCGTACAACTGAGGCATTCTCGATGTCAGCGTAGCCCGCCGCGGCGGGAGCGGGTTGATTGAGGCTGCTGGCACGTACGCCAGCTTCCTCCTTCTCTCCAGAAGTTGCTCGGCGGTCTTGGCTACGGTGTCCGGGTCAGAAGTCCCAGGCTTTTCGCTGCCACCTTCGCCTCCAACTCCACGTTGATTTGTGCTTGTCGTTGAAGCTCATCACGCAGCAGGCGATGCTCCTCTGCCTGTTGCCTCTGCATTTCAAGCAGCTCCCCTTGCTGCTTTTGCATGATCAGAATTTGTTGCATCAGCACGTCTTGAGTGGACTGTGCTGCCGGGGAAGGGGAAGCCTGCCCGATGTCTGGCTTCCCCGGGAGGGGAGGGAAATCCTCTGGAGACTTGCCCTTTGCACTTCCAGCCATTCTTCTCCCTCAAAGGAGTCACAGTGGAGTCAATCGTACTGCCGTAGCCGATGTGAAGCCGTCGTTTGCAGTCGTAAACGCCGTCCCCGCGACTTCGCTGTTAGATCTCCCGTCGTCGTTCGATTGCCGTCGTACAACCTAGTGGTCTTGTCACTACCTACTCTACGGTTTACAGGTAAAACAGGGGAAGAAAATCTTACAAAATCGGATTTGCAGTGTGCCTCAGAGAGTACCGTAGGTACCCGTGAAGTTCCTGTTTGCAAGAGCAAAAGGAGCAGAGCTGAACAGGCATGGCGCTTCGTGGCTACTTGTACATCCTGTTTGTGTCACGGAGCTACATGTGTCATTCGGCTCTACTGCAGCAGGAGTCACGGATTCTGAAAGTCTAAAACCACAAAAATTCCGTTGCACTCCGATTTGAACATTACGAAGGGGGGGATCGGAATCGATCGATCATGTGCCTGAAAAAATCAGAATCGATCGATGACCAATAAAAGAAAATCAGTATTGATTAATTTTGAAATTGAAATTCCATAATCGATATGGATTTCGATTATCGATTATGGAAAACGCTATTTACAAAACTACCCAACCTAGGATACTCCTAGGATCCCATTGCTTGGCTTATAACGCTGTCGGGTATAATTTTGTCCCCGGATTGATGAAGCACCTTCAATTGCCGATCGGCTAAGGACAACTTGCTCGTGGCCGTCATGATGACCAAGGCTTTGTGCACAATTCGTTTCGAAATTGCGTGGCCATTCGTGGCCAGCATTTCGTTTCAGAATTGCCGTTCCAATTGAATTCCAGTCACACGACAAACTCTTGCTATATGTCTACTTGCGAATTCTGCGTGAACGATGGGAAAGCGCGAACGAGGCACAACGAAAATGAAGAGTCGCTTTGGAGTGACCCTAGTCGCCCATGGCCATGGCCAGGGCGTCGTCAAACGAAAGCAACCGTCGCCTTCCTGCTTGGTAAGGATTGTAAATAGGATTTTGATATTATTCAAAATAGACTTGTACCATCACAAGTCTGTGAATTTATAGGGGGAAATACTTGTAATACTTGCTTTTAGGGCATTATTTATGCTTGTGGAGGATCATATACTTTAGATATCGATTACATCGATATATCGATATATCGAAACTTTGCTATCAAAATTGGAATCGATCGATTACGAGTAAAAGAAATCGGAATCGATCGATTACGAGGGAGGATACTCAGAATCGGTCGATTATGAGTCTAAAACAATCAATATCGATCGATCGGACTCAAGAAAACATCAGAATCGATCGATTGGTAATATGAAATAATCGAAATCGATCGATAAGCCTCGCTCCAACCGATCCCTAACCTTGCAGTGCAGAACATCGGTTGCAGCGCAAGCGTGGAGCGCATTGCTCAAGACCGCATCTTACTCACAGGATGTCCAGCGAAAGGGCTTCAGTGTGTCCCATAGAGTTGGTGTTGGGGGTAGGGGGTTACAAATGCAGTTCGGTGGTGGGCGCGCAAGGTCAGAAGGAAGCAATTCGGTCTGTCATTCTCAGCCCCGAGGGACAACCCGTTGGGACACTCGACGTGTGGTGGGTGGACAAGCTCTCTTCAGACCAGGCTTTGGGGCAAGCAGGGAGCAAGGTGGTGGTTCTGAGTGAAGGCTTGGTGGTGGGGAGATGGCTCTGGCAGCTCGGGCGGTAGAGGTGGGCCGGCTTCAGAGGCATACCATCAGTGCGCACGCGGTGCAGTCGCAGAGGCACTCAAGTGGCCCTGTGAGGCTTAGGGGGTCCCGTTCTCCACTAGTGAGCTCCGGAGTGTCCCGAAGTGTGTGCCGAATTCTTTGATCCCGGGTGTGGGTTCATAGCGCAGCCGACATTCCGCGGCTATTTTGCGCCAAGGACAATCCATACACACCCCTCCAGGCACGCACTGCTTCAATCCGAATGTGACGCACACAGTGCGCGACTCACGATGCGGCGGTGCGAGCGGCAAGACTCACCTTAACCTTGAGCAGATCTTGCCGCGTGGAGAAGGGGCCCGTGGTCTCCCTGCACCACCAACATACCAAGAGCGCCACCCCCATCCACATCACTGCATCGGAGTTTCTCAACCGTTCTTCCTGCCCGGTGTGCACTTAGCCACTACGTCAAACTAGCGAGCAGAACGCAGCGCGCATTTCTAACGTGCGGCAGCGAGGGCAAGGCAGCAGGGAGCGTGTGTTACGAGAGCGGGCGGAGGACCTGTGCGCCACAATGGCAGCGAGGGCAAGCGGCAGGGAGGCGTGTGTTACAGGGCGGGGCGGAGGACCTGTGTGTGTACATGCGGCGAGCGTGTGTTACTGGAGACTGTGCGCCACAATGGCAGCGAGGCAAGGCGGCAGGAGCGTGTGCTACAGAGCAGTGCGGAGGACCTGTGCGTCACAATGGCAGCGAGAGCAAGGCGGCAGGGAGCGTGTGTTATTCATGAACCGAAATGCAAGCAGGGTGCACACAAGCAACACAATGCAAGCACGAGCAGGAATGGATGCTTGCTAGTATTCATTATAGATTACATTTAGTGTAGCAAGTCTTATTCCTCTCTTTCTCTTCTCAAGCTACGGCCTCTCTGGCAAGCTTTCTTTTCTCGGTGCTCTGCCTCTCTGGCGAGTCTTCTCTTAGGCTCTCTCTGCCTTCTCATGCTCTTAGGCTCTCTGCCTTCTCTTCTCCATCTGTCTCCATTACTCCCGAGTCTTTGGCTGGATGAGTGTCTCACAGTCTGTCAGGGAGCAGGCTGCTGCTACGAAGCTGCGCGGCTAGTTCCGTGCCTAAGCCTCTCTGGCTGTGCCTCTCTGGCTAACGGCAACGGATAGTAGCTTCCTCTCAGTAGCGCAGAAGCTTCTCAGCAGCAGCCTCCACCCTGACCCTTCCCCCAAACCACAACCAACAGAGTCAGCAGGGATGGGAGGGAGGGTTTTACAAACTTCAGAGCAGAAAGCAGGGGCTTTCGGGATTCGGAAGTGTGGAAACTGACTCCCCGTTGTGGCGTCCGCAATTGATACTCCCTTGCGGACGGTGTCACCCCCGTGACACCCCGATCGGGACGCCACTCGCAATGTGTCGTATTCCCGATCGGGCCCTCTCCCGGGCGACAAAAGTCGCGCCTGCTCGATTTCTCAGTTCTGAATAACCGAAATTATCGCGAGCGATAATTGTGAATTATTCATGAACCGAAATGCAAGCAGGGTGCACACAAGCAACACAATGCAAGCACGAGCAGGAATGGATGCTTGCTAGTATTCATTATAGATTACATTTAGTGTAGCAAGTCTTATTCCTCTCTTTCTCTTCTCAAGCTACGGCCTCTCTGGCAAGCTTTCTTTTCTCGGTGCTCTAGCCTCTCTGGCGAGTCTTCTCTTAGGCTCTCTGCCTTCTCATGCTCTTAGGCTCTCTGCCTTCTCTTGGCGAGCTCTTCTCCATCTGTCTCCATTACTCCCGAGTCTTTGGCTGGATGAGTGTCTCACAGTCTGTCAGGGAGCAGGCTGCTGCTACGAAGCTGCGCGGCTAGTTCCGTGCCTAAGCCTCTCTGGCTGTGCCTCTCTGGCTAACGGCAACGGATAGTAGCTTCCTCTCAGTAGCGCAGAAGCTTCTCAGCAGCAGCCTCCACCCAATCCTGCACCTAGCAGGGGCTCTCCTGACAGAGCCTGGGGTTCTCTCAAGGGCCCTAGGCACACTCACCCAATCGGAGGCATGGGAGGGCCGAGTGCACGAGTGAATCACCTGTCTAGAGCAGCGCTGCCGCGGCCTCTGCCATGGCTCCGGGAAGGATGAGCTTCTGCTCGGTGTCTAGCTCGCAGTAGCGCTCGAAGCAGTCGCTCCTCCAATCGCCTTGCATCTTGATGTACAGGCTGTTCACGTCCAAGCGCATGGCCGCCGTGGCCCCGCCCCTCCGCAAGGAATGCCCGGCATAGCCTGCCGGGTCTAGCCCCACCCGCTCCGCCAAGGCCTTGATGCCTGAGACCAGTGCATCGTGGGTCATGGGCACCACCGAGGCCCGCCTGCCCACCGCCTTCTCCATCACGAAGAGGGCCGAGTCCCCTGGCCGCCCCGCCGTGCTCGCCATGAGGCGCGCGAGCGCCTGCACCGGGCACAGGAGCGATCCCGGCACCGCCCGAAGCGGCACCCAGTGCTGCCGCTCTCCGCACTGAATGGTCTTACTGTGGCGCACCCTGACCCACACCACCGCCATGTCGTCCTGGAACAGGATGTCGTCTCTCACCAGCGCCCCCCGCGTGTTCCACGCACCTGTCTTGCCCGTGGTGAGGTTGTCCTTTCGGAACAACCCGAAGAAGCCCACGAGGATGGCTGCCCACAGGGCCATCTGGGTGAGGTCATGCGTGGAGATGAGCTGCGCCATCTTAGCCAAGTCCGCCAATGTGAGTGGCATGACCGGCTTGGGAGGCCTCCCCCAGCACCGCTTCACCCCCTGGAGGGTGGCCGCCACCGCGTGCCTGGCTGCCACCGGCACCCACTCGTGCCCTCGCTGTAGGTGCAGCTGCCGAACCCCTGCCAGGTAGTTCTTGATGGTGTCGGGCTGCACGAACCAGCTGGAGAAGGTGATGAACATGCAGAGAGTGGCGTCCGTGGCCGGCAGGAGGGGGTCCAGGCACCCCATGCAGGCGAAGGCAATGCAGAAGGTGACGAAGGCTCTCACCCCTGTGCCGTAGCACCTCCTCGTCTCTGGTGCCAGGGCCTCCGCCCTGCAACGCTCCGTCTCGCGCTGCAGCTCCTGCACCAGCTCCTCTGCCCAACCCTCACGCCCAGTCAGGGAGGGCCACCGGCTCTGGCCCCACCCGCACAACAACCACGGGCCACCTGGTGGGCCCCCAGGCGGTCCTGCCGTGCCCTCGCAGGTCAGGGGCAGTGAACAGGTGTGTGCCCTGCGCCCACTCGCGCACCACCTTGAACACTCCGGGCAGGCTCTCACGAGCTCCCAGCCCTCGTTCCCCGGCCACACCGGCACGAGGAAGCACGCCGCTGTGCCCCACTGCTGTCGCCTCTTGCACTTCAGGAAGTTCTTGATGATGGCCACGATGATGCTGAAGGGCAGGTTGCCCCAAGCGTTGTGGCCGTCGAACCTCTGGACCCGCGCATCCTCCGCCTTGCTCCAGCTCAGGTAGCAGTAGGCGTTCGCCCGGGACTCCGCCACGCAGGCGTCCACCGTGAACGGGCCGAACTCCTGGTCCAGCTCCGCCCACCGCACCGGGCAGACCATCCAGTCGTCCCGGTCCTGCCGCCAAACCGTGGCCCGCAGGAAGGCACGGTGCTCCACCAGGAAGCGCGGCATGTCCAACCTGGAGAGGAGGTCCGCCAGCAGGTTGTCCTTGGTGGAGATGTACTTGGGCTGGAGGCGGATGTCGTGCTTGGCGCACGTGTAGAAGATCTGCCTCAGCAGCGGCAGGTACTCCACTGGCCCCCACCAGCTGCCCACCTGGTACATCGCGGACTTGTTGTCGATGTTCACCACAATCGTACTCCCCGCCATCCGGTGCCCCCAAAGCACCACCGCCCACCAGACTGCGAACAACTCCATGTAGTTGATGCTCCAACTGGCGGGGCACCCCGGTCGCCTCGGGAACCATGGTCGCTGAGGCAGCCTCGCCAGGTCCGCCCAGCTCAGCAGGAAGAAGAGCTTCTCCCAGACTCCGCCGAAGCCCAGCGTGCCCGAGGCGTCTGTGGCGAAGTGCCGCTCGTCCACCAATCGCCTCTCCAGCACCACGCTCCTGCCGTTGTACTGGCGCACCACCTGCTCCAGCACGGCCAAGTCCTCGAGCACCGGGTGCGGCAGCCTCACTGTCCTCCTGCCCGTGGTGGCTGCGAGGAAATTGAAGCCCCTCCTCGTGTAGAGGGAGAGGCCCCACACCACATGGCTGCAGAAGGCTAGCAGCCCCAGCAGCGACTCCAGGGCTCGCCGGGACACCATGCCCCGCGCCGCCCGCGCCCGCAAGTCCCCCGCCATCTTCACCACCACGGTGATGCGCTCCTCGTCAATCGACGCCGTGCAGACGTCGCCCTCCGTGCTTAGCAGGACCCCGAGGAACTCCAGGAGCTGCGTAGGACCCTCACACTTCGCACTGTTGACCTTGAAGCCCAGGAAGGTCAGGAACTCGACTAACAAGAGCATGGCCTCCTCCGCCTGCTCCCTGGTCTCGAGAATGCAAAAGAAGTCCTCAAGGTACCCCACGGTGGGGATCCCCCGTGCGCGCATCCACGCCACAATGGCCCTCGTCCACCTCATGAAGATGCCTGGCAGGGCCCGGTTGCCAAACGGGGCCCGTGCATCCATCCACCTCACGTCGTCGAACTCGAAGCACTAGTGCGGCCAGTACATGGACGCGATGCCCTTGCTCCGGTAGGCGGTCTCCATGTCCACTTTGAACATCCAGTACTTCGGCCGTAGCATGCCGTAGGCCTCCTTCACAGTGGTGAACTCGTCCTTGTCCAGCTCGATGCGGGCGTTCACCCCCACGTCCTCCGGCCGAGAGTAGTCGCTGACGGGCCTGTACTTGATCTTGCCCTTGCGCACCTTCTCCACCATTCCGAGGGCAATGATGCCCAGGGGCAGGCGCCACCTCGCCAGAAAGATGTGGCCTGCCTCGGCCTCGCGTCGAATCTCGTCCCTCATGACGTCCATGTGCTCCGGGCCCACGTAATTGGGGACCCGGTACGGCTCGTCCACCTCGATCTCCTCTGACGGCCATCCTGCACCGCATGCTGCGCACCTTACGAGGAAGTCCACGTCGTGCCAATCCTGGAACGCGGCTGCCACGAGGTGTGCTCGACTGGTGAGCGTCGGGATGGCGCAACCGACGCGCTCGCACTCCTCCTCGTAACACCTTCGCTCGTTCTCGCCCGTGCCGCATCTCTCCATGTTCTCGATGGTGGCCCGCTGCAAAATCTCTGCGCGGATCGCCGGCCATCTCGTCGACGTGCGCACCCGTCTCGGATCCTCGGGCGAGCGCCAAGACTCAGGGTCCGTCTGTGTGACGGGGAGTGGGGCGATGCGCTCCACCTCCCACCGCAGGGGAACTCGATCATGCCTGCGAGGTCCCCCGAGCACGTCCCACACCGGGATGAACTCGTCACTCCTCAATCCATCCCACCATCTCGAGGGTGCCAGCCCGCCCGCCGGCACCTCCACTTCGCGCCCTCCATGTACGCGCTCAGCAAGGGCGGCCTCACCCTCGCCCACCTTCTCCACCACCGGCGCCATGTCCATCTCCACCGCCGGGCCCGGCACCATCGCCGGGACTTCACCCGCCCCCGCCGGGGCCTCCTGGCTGCTTTCCGGCTTCCCCGGCGGCACAGCTACCGCCGGGATCAGCCCCTCGTCTCACGGTTGAGGACCCGGGCACGCCGGGTCAGTCCGGACGTGTCCCTCGTCCCCACAGACACTGCAAACGTGCCTGAAGTGGCAGTTAGGTTGGTGCCGGCAGTTGCCACCGTTGTGGCCGTAGCACGCATCAGGAATGCCACGGCCACGGCCACCACCTGCCCCACCGCCGCGCCCGCCTCGACCTCCGCGGCCTCCTCTGCCTTTGCCCCCCTTACCGTTGCCGTCCTGCGGCTGCTGCGGCTGCTGCGGCTGTTGTGTCTGATGCGCACCCTCACGTTGCCACTTGTAATCGTTGCGCTTCTTCCTCGCGCCCGGCTGCAGCCGGTGCTGCTGCTGGTAAATGCGCCAGACGCGGTCGTACCCCTCCAACGAGATGCCCACGGTCGACCGTTGCACCTGGCGAACCAGGTGCTCGTAGAACTCATTGAAGTGGTAAAATGTAAAGTCGGCCGCGATGGTCTTCGCCCAAGCGAGGAAGTCCACGAGGTCCTCCCGCGCCTCCAAAGGTGCTTCACACATGATCCGGAAGAACCCCCGCTCCCACTCGTCCATGTCCTTGCACTTTTTGGTCTTCGGCACCACCGTGAGCTCGCCATTCTGCATCTTTAAGCGGCCCTCGTCCTCCTGCAGCAGCCGCTGGGGTGGCTGTACCAGCAGGTTGACCCCCGCAAGGGGCCCCCGGGCCGGGATTGCAGAGGGGAGAGTCCCCGCACCTGGAGGGCGAGCAATGTCCTCGGGGGCCAACTCTCCGCGAAGTGCACGTGCAAGTTGCTCTTCATTGACCGTTCTGAACGAGCTCCCAAGCGCTGCCAGTTGCTCCCGACGAGCCGCGTCCAGGGGCGGGAGCCGAGCGCTCCCTCCCCCCGCGGCCCGAGCCTGCTCCTCGTCAGAATCCCCACCTCCTCGTTTCCTCTTTTTAAAGAAAGAAGGCGCCATCACGTCGGTCAGCAGGAATGAAGGGACCTTGGACTTGACGAATGCCTGAAACTCGCCCACCCGCGCCTGCAACATGTGAACGAACGCCCGCCAATGCTCCTGTGTGGCCTCCTTGCCCGCTGGCAACTCGTCCAGCTCGCATTCTTCTTCCGCCAGCTCAGGAAGTGCGTACACCATCGCAGGAAAGGCGTTCGCCTCCAGCGCTTTCATCGGCAATTTACCGAATGGGTGGATCCCTTTCAGCAGCGTCAGTTGGGACCTGAGCTTCGCCGCCTCGTGTACCAAATCGGCGCATGCCTGCGAACACTTAGCAATGTCCCAACTCTCAGCCGTCGCCACTGAATCCCTTAGCGCCCTCGCCAGCGCTTCTGCTTCGGGTGGCGCCACGCCACCGCTGAGCAGGGTGGCACCCGCCGGTGCCCCCCCCCGAGACTCCAAGCTCGCGATGCGAGAGCCTAAAGCGGCAAGGCGGGCCCCCAAGGCGGTGGCAATTGCCGCCGCGATTGCGTTCGGATCCACCGCTGCCGCAGGTGCAGGGGACACCGTTGCGGCAGTCCCGGTGCCAAGACCCGTGGCGACCCCGGCCGTCCCCGAAAGGACGCCGGCACCGAGGCCCCCTGATGCCGCCAATGCTCCGGACACCGCTGCCGCGGGAGCGGAGCTCGCCGCCGCGACAGTCCCGATGCCCGAAACCCCAGGGGCTCCAGCCGTCCCTAAAAGGACGCCGCCACCGGAGCCCGTCGCCCCCGCTGGTCCCGAAGATGCATTCCCGCCTGCACCAGCCCCAGCAACACCTGCCGAGGCCCCACTCGCGGAAATCACCGCGCTCGCTCCAATTACCGGCGATGTTAAGCTGAAAACCGCGTCCACCCATGCCTCCACTTGCGCAAACTTTTCAAGTTCTCCCGCCCTGCGTTCCGACCAAGGGCCCGGCAAAGCCGGCCACAAACCCACCGAAAGTGCCCCCGCGGAATCAACAGTGAGCAGGCCCGCGTCCAAGAGAACATCCGTTTGCGAACGCACATCTTCCGGCAGCACCTGCAAATCCGACAGGGAAGAATCAACCCAAGCTAGAATCTGCTGCCGCTGCTTCTCCCAAGAACCCATTCTCATGCGCGCAGAAACCTTCAACAGCTGCCGTAACTGCTTTAACTTCTCCTTCGCCACCGCCGAAGTCCAAACAATTAAACGGTCGTTTCTTGAAGACATGACAAACTTGTTTAATTCCGGAAGAAAAGAATTCGCTGTCTACCAATCGGCCACCAAACTGCTGTAAAGAAATTCCGTTGATGGACCACTCCGCAACGTCTGCAAAGATCAATGTAACCCCTTCCGTGTGTTGAACGACTGCACTCAGGGATGAAGATTCTCCACTTCGCTAGAACTCGGCGGCCGTAAACGTCGCACTCTGTACACCGTACCCGGAGCGTAGCAATCGGAAACGTGGGAAAGGCTGTGCGAGTACCGTGTCTTCTAATGGGCATCAATAAAATCTCCTTGCGACGTCCGGCAACTTCAAACAAGAGCACCCGAGGTAGTGTCCCGGAAAAATACGCGGAGGAATGTAGTCCGCGGAAGGCTCTCTGGGCAACCAAAGCTGACAAGTAATGCAGCACGAACACGGAACAAAGGCCGGATGAGTCCAGCAGCGACGATCAAGTAAAGCTGCGTTCAAGAAAAATTCCGCCCGTACTGCCGAAACGTCCGTTTGAGTCGCCGCGTCTACCGAAGTCGGTTCAGAAATCCCACTGCCTCGCTGAATACCTTTAGCAGGCATGAAATGTAAAAATTTTAAATGTATACTACTTCCACACTAACTGTTAACCAGAATTTTTACAAACTTCAGAGCAGAAAGCAGGGGCTTTCGGGATTCGGAAGTGTGGAAACTGACTCCCCGTTGTGGCGTCCGCAATTGATACTCCCTTGCGGACGGTGTCCCCCCCGTGACACCCCGATCGGGACGCCACTCGCAATGTGTCGTATTCCCGATCGGGCCCTCTCCCGGGCGACAAAAGTCGCGCCTGCTCGATTTCTCAGTTCTGAATAACCGAAATTATCGCGAGCGATAATTGTGAATTACAGAGCAGGGTGGAGGACCTGTGCGCCACAATGGCAGCGAGAGCAAGGCAGCAGGGAGCGTGTGTTACAGAGCAGGGCG
>LGRX02007556.1:0-13852 GCA_001247695.2 Cymbomonas tetramitiformis
TCTCGCTGCGTCACGTACACCCACGCCCGCTCTGCCGTCCTCGCTGCGTCACATACAACCACGCCCGCTCTGCCGTCCTCGCTGCGTCACATACACCCACGCCCGCTCTGCCGTCCTCGCTGCGTCACATACACCCACGCGCGCTCTGCCGTCCTCGCTGCGTCACATACACACAGGCCCGCTCTGCCGTCCTCGCTGCGTCACATGCACCACGCCAGCTCACCCGTCCTCGCTGCGTCATACAACCACGCCAGCTCTGCCGTCCTGGCTGCGTCACATACAACCACGCCACTCTGCCGTCCTCGCTGCGTCCTGCACCACGCCCGGCTCTCTGCCGTCCTCGCTGCGTCACATACAACCACGCCGCTCTGCCGTCCTCGCTGCGTCACATGCACCACGCCCGGCTCTGCGTCCTCGTGTCACCGCTACAACCGCCAGCTCTGCCGTCCTGGCTAGTCACATACACTTACGCCCGCTCGGCCGTCCTCGCTGCGTCACATACACCCACGCCCGCTCTGCCGTCCTCGCTCGTCATACACACGCCCGCTCTGCCGTCCTCGCTCGTCACATACAACCACGCCCGCTCTGCCGTCCTCACTGCGTCACGCACCCTTCGCTCTGCCGTCCTCGCTCGTCACATACACCACGCCCGCTCTGCCGTCTCGCTGCGTCTCTCACATACACCCACGCCCAGCTCTGCCGTCTGGCTACGTCACATACAACCACGCCCGCTCTGCCGTCTCGTAGTGCATGCAACCACGCCCGCTCTGCCGTCCTCGCTCGTCACATACACCCACGCCGCTCTGCAGGTCACTCGCTGCGTCACATACACCCACGCCCGCTCTGCCGTCTTAAACAAGTCACATACACACGCCCGCTCTGCCGTCCTCGCTGCGTCACATACACCCACGCCCGCTCTGCCGTCCTCGCTCTGCGTCACATACACCCACGCCCGCTCTGCCCAGTCCTCGCTCAAGTCACCTTGCCAGCCCGCTGCGCCGTCCTCGCTGCGTCACTTACACCCACATACACCACGCCCGCTCTGCCGTCCTCGCTGCGTCACAGCGTCACATACACCCACGCCCGCTCTGCCGTCCTCACTGCGTCACATACACCCACGCCCGCTCTGCCGTCCTCGCTGCGCCTACGCTCACGCGTTACCTCTACTCTCTGACCGGAAGCGTGAGAAGCACACAGGATGAGCAGGACGTCACCTCGAATGTTCCTAGTGTGATTTGGTAGCGCGGGTTGACGGCTGCGCAGGAGAACACGGCGCAGTGGCAGGCGGCGCAGGGGCCAGGCAGGCAGCAGTTCGGGTGGACCGAGGTGCAGGCCCACGGCTTCAGGCAGCTCTTCACGCTGCTGCGCAAGCAGCAGCAGGTGCAGCACAAGTGCTGCGAGGAGTGGGGCAAGCCGCTGCACCCGGCGCTGCACGGCACCGGCCCGGGCGCTTGGGACGGGCTGCAGGAGACCGTCCGGATCATCCAGTGTGTCAACACCCGCTCCGTCGCCGCCTGCCGCCAGCGCATCCTGGACCGCAACGCGGCCGCTGACGTGGAAGTGCGCCCACGCCTTGCGCCCCCCATCTGTGTGCTGTGCTCCCTTCGTCCTTCTCGCACAGGCGGGCTTCGCCGGCATCTCAGAGCCGCTGTAGCCACCTACGGACGTGTGCGCTCACCCTGTGTCTACCTTGAGGCCTCCTGGCCGGGCGCCTGCTGCACATCACCACTGCACAGTATTCCCCTGTTCGTGCCAGCTGTCAAACCCATGGTAGGCTCATCGTCGGTGGAAGGCCCCAACTCGGGTCGAAGGCCCCAAGGCGCTCCGCGCGCACCTCTAGGCCCGCCACTTGGCAGCCCGCTCACGGCGGCCGCTCCTGGTCTAGCTCTGTGTGGTCCTGGCTGCGCGTCGGAGAGAGTCGGCTGCGCGAGGGGCCTGACCGCAGGTTGGGAGCATGGACATCAGCATGAACTGCCCAATCTCTCAGAGCCGAATCCGCATCCCGGTGAAGGTGGCGTCCCTTCCACAACGTCGCCGGCGCCCGCTACTGCAACCGCATTTCCGCATCTGCGCCCTGCCGAGGTCGAGATCTATCACAGCATTAGGTGGTTGGGGATCTATCACAGCATTAGGTGGTTGGGGATCTATCACAGCATTAGGTGGTTGGGGATCTATCACAGCATTAGGCAGTTGGGGATCTATCACAGCATTAGGTGGTTGGTAATCTATCACAGCATTAGGTGGTTGTGGATCTATCACAGCATTAGGTGGTTGGGGATCTATCACAGCATTAGGTGGTTGGGGATCTATCACAGCATTAAGTGGTTGGGGATCTATCACAGCATTAGGTGGTTGTGGATCTTGCGGCTCGGATTACTCGCAGCGGACCGTGCCCCTGAACTTGGATTTCAATTCCCTCCTCCTCTCACCACCCCAGCCTTCCGCCTCTCCAGTCCTATCCCCATACTCGCATCCCCTCCTCCTCCACCTGCTCCTCCTTGCTGACCCTAGCCGCGACCTCCAGTCCAGGTGCGCCGCAGTGCTCCCTTAGGCTACGACCTCCGGGAGCCGTGCTAATGGGCGCGCTCAGTCCCTGCCCGGTGAGCTATGCTGGGCGGCATGTAGCATGTCTGACGGCCACGAGGGCTTTTGGGGTGCCCCGGTCAGGGCTCGAGCTGCACCCACGTCACCTGCTTTGATCTAGAGAGCTACCTCCGGATGTACTCCACCTATCCCGTGGCTTGCCGGAACCCTGCCGCGCAGCCCAGGTGAGCTGCCCGCCACCCCCTCGCACAATGCACACCCCCTCTGTGCAGCCCAAGTGAGCTGCCCGCCACCCCTCGCACAATGCACACCCCTCTGTGCAGCCCAAGTGAGCTGCCCGCCACCCTCGCACAGTGCACACCCCCTCTGTGCAGCCGCAGCGGCTCCCTTCTCCTGTGGATGTCCATCCTCCTTCCTGGGAGGCAGGGTGCGCTTGCAGCCGTGCAAGTTGCGAACGAGGTGCATTGACTCGGCGGGGCGGCGGGTTGGGAGTGAGGGCGCGTCAGATGTAACCACTGCAGCAAGAAGCCCTGCATGCACTGCCGGGCCTTCCGCTGCCCGCTCTGCCGCCAGCCAGTGGGGCTGTCGCAGCTGGTGGTGGACGCGCTGTTCGCGCAGGCGCTGGCCGGGACAGCGCAGCGCGGGGGACTCGCCGAGGCCACGCTGGTGCAAGCGAGCGCCACGTGGCAGTTTGCAAGCAGCGCGGCCGAGCCTACTGTGGGGGAGAGGGGCAACGGCAGCAGAGGTGAGGGCGCTGCAGGGGCGTGCGGTGAAGGGGAGGGCTCCCGGGTGGTGCTGATCGACTGTGGGGAAGAGGAGGAGGAGGAGGCGGAGGAGATGAATGAGGAGGGCCAAGGCCAAGATGAGCATGACGAGGATGACGTAGTAGAAGTGCGGGAGGTTCGGGTGGGGGAGGGAGAGGAGGCCTCGCAAGCGACAGCCGGCCCCTCCCGCGATGAGCTCACCCCCCAGGAGATGGCGTTTCTGGAGGGCCAGCTGCTCAGGGACGCTGAGGTGCCGGGCTCGGGGTTGGCGGCGCGCGGTGGGAGTCGCCCCGGAGGAGCTGCCGCTGCAGCGAGTGCCGAGGCGCCACGTGGGATGCGCGCGGAAGCATCCGAGAACGCTGCGAGGGTGTTGACACAGATTGCCTGCCATCTCTCGCAGCTGCAGCCCGATGCGGTGGCGGCAATTCACCGGGCGGCGGCCACGGAGTTGGCCGGTGCAGGTGCAGGCAGACACAGCGAAGTCGGCGGGGTGATAGAAATCCTGTCCTCTGACGAGGGCGAGTCGGACTCGGAGCCAGGGCAGGAAGGGGGGCGCGTGGACTACCCACCAAGGGGTTGCAGCAGGATGGGAGGGGGCCGGGAGCGCGACGCCCAGAGCGCTCCCTCTCTCGAAGGCGCGGCTTGGAGCATGCCGGTCACCGGCGGGTCTGCGCCAGGCGCGCTCCCACGAACAGCTGGTGGAGACGGCGCAAGTGCGGCCGCGAGCGGGACTCCCGAGTTGGCAGATCACACGTACACACGGCAGCTGCAGGAGGAGCTCGAGCAGCTGCTCGACCAGGACATGGCGCACGAGGAACCTGCTGGGTCTCACCCTGGTATGGCTATGGGTGCGAGGCCTCCGACCTCCGCCACGCCTCCACTGGCCGTCTTCGCATGCGCCGCTCCGATTCCTTTGGTGTCTGCCATATATGGCATGGCTGTCGGGCTAGGAGGTAGCCAGCTCGTCAGGAGAAGCTCTTCATGAGCCTGGAGCGTGCTCGGGCTTTACCCGTCAGTCCGCAGCAATCCCGTTGTGTCGCCAAGTGAGGAAACTGGTGCTGTGTGACGCTTCGAGTGCTGCGCGCTTTGAAGCCTGTGACTCTGCACGCGCGAGCCTGTGACTCTGCACGCGCGAGCCTGTGACTCTGCACGCGCGCCGCTGTGACTCTGCACGCGCGCCGCTGTGACTCTGCACGCGCGAGCCTGTGACTCTGCTCGCGTGAGCCTGTGACTCTGCACGCGCGCCGCTGTGACTCTGCACGCGCGAGCCTGTGACTCTGCACGCGCGAGCCTGTGACTCTGCACGCGTGACGCTGTGACTCTGCACGCGCGAGCCTGTGACTCTGACTGTGTCTGCTTTTTGAAGCCCGTGACTCTCGTGGAGATTGGAGTTCACGAAGCTGGCTGAACCGAAACGGAGTACCCAGGCGTGGAGCAGCCCATCCGGCAGATATCGTGTTTGGGCTGCTGTAAACTGCCCATGACCAAGGGTCCTATGCTCGACATAGCTGGTGCTACCTCCCCTGTCGTTTCAGTCAGGGCGCGAGGTGGTATTAGGGAAGCTGAACGAGGGCCGCGCCTGGGTGACTCTGATGGCTCAGAGGGGGTCAAGGGTGCTTGGGATCAGGGACGCTGAGAGAAGCGCACGCCTGGGCCAATGAGACGCTCGGGCGCTTCGACTTGAATGAGGAGTGGGGAGCAGGCGACTTGCTGGGTTCTTGGGAGGCCGAGGATGACGCGCTTCTGTCACCCGGCTCCAAGCGCGATGCTTCTAAACCGGCGGAAATCCCAAGCCATGACAATCTCGAGGTGGGGCTGATACCCATGCCCCGAGCAGTCGGTTCCAGTACGATGCCCCCGTACTGGAGCACCAGCAGGCAGCTTGGTGATTGAGAATAAACCCATGGCCACAGTATAAGAAAATATGTTAAATTCTGATCGGACCGATGGAAGCTCCTCTACAAGAGCTCGATAATTTCGAAATAGTTTTGCAGATTGGATGGTAAACGCATGAGAGTTTTTGGTCAAAGTTTGGCTGAACGGTCCAGGAGAGACATGGATGGTATTCATCTCGAGTTGGATGGTAGTCGGGCCGAAAGCCATCCTCCCGAGACGTCATTCTGAGTAACCGGTGTGTCTGGATAGGGGATAGAAGCGCACGATGGAGAGGAATCCATGGCTCCGCTGGTACTAACCGAAGGAGAGCAATGCGGGGAGGGGGAGGGCCTGGGATGGCTGCGGAGGGGCGCGAGGGGTGGTGTCTAGGCTCCAATGAGAGGCAAGTGCCTGACAAAGCGTCCGCGCACGGAGACCCCACGCTCAAGGGCTGGCCATCATACCAGTCGGGAAAGCTTGTTTCAGAGCCCGCACCCAAGGTGGGCCCCGAGGTTGAGTCATGGGGTCGACGCCCAGGAGTCATAATCGCCGTGCATGTCACAATGGACCATGCATGGGAGTGTCTGATTTGAATTTTGCCAAAGTGCACTGGTTCCTTGTGCTGCTCTCCGTTACTGCTCATTTGCCATTTCTTTTGTGTTTCTGCCATTTCTGCTGTGCAAGGCGTTGAATGATGGAGGGTATTTCGGTTCCACTTGTGCGGTTCTCTCGTCTATCCTTTTATAAGGCGGCAGGAATGTCGCCGACTGTAGATATGATGGTATGCTCCTGCGCAATTGTATCTGATGAACAGTATGATGCTCTACCCAGGGAGGTTCGCAGGCACATTTGAGAAGAATGGGCTGACATCCACGACGATACAACCAAGATGAATAATGTATACTACTTTATACTATGATGCCATGCTGCATCAGATTGCAGCATGTTTGGCAAGTTGGGGACGGGCAGTAAATAAGATTTTTCGAAACCTTAATTGATGACCCCATCTCTTGCCGTGCATCAAGGGATTGCTCTTGCAAAGGATGCTTGAGATTCCCCGACTGCACTCATCGCTAAGTCATTTGTTGCATCCTTATGTTATTTTGCATAACGCGATGCTGCATGAAGTTACAAAACCAAAAATTGCGACATTTGGCATTCGGTATCAGGAAGCTGTAGTGTCGCGAAATCGGGTAGTGCAGGCGGTCGCCCATGGGTGGGCACGTGTACACTTCAATAAATGATATGAGTATTATGATATGAACGGTTCCTTGATACGTTGCAGCTAGTACCGAATAGTAATCTAAAGCATGTACGTGAGATGATACGCATCGCTTCGATAGCATATATAAGAATATGAAGTTTAGAATACCTCTTTCTATATATACGAGGTATAAGAATACCAGTGATTAGTCAGCAAATATATATATTTCAATTCTACTATATACGGGTCTAAACCTAATCACTCTTGTATATGTCAATGGGCTGCGCTGTACGCCGTTCATGACGCGCAAGCATCCTACGTGACTGTTTACCAAATTCGTCTTTGTTTTTTTGGTTAATGGTAGCATGCGCGAAGGCAAATGTCATGTATGGTAGGTAGTATGCGCGTAGGCAACTGATTCAATGGTAGTATACGCGTGGGCAAATGATGATTTAATTGTAGTCTGCGCGTAGGCAAATGATGCAGCGTCACAATATAACACTGAACCTCGCACCACGGGATCTCGCCCGCCGGTCTGCGGGTTTCTAACATTCTCCGCCGTCCGCAGGAGTCTTGCTGCGCGCGACTGCTGGCAGAAGTAGGTGCGGCGGGTGGAGCTGGTTCCGTGTTTTGATTTTTATATTTTCAAAAGTAAACCGAACGGGAGTACTACCACGCACTGAAGGGCAGCGAAGTAAATTAATTCTAGGAAGGTGTTTAGAAAGTCTATACTTTCAAAAGAAATCCAGCCGCAGTTTAAACGTTCATTTGAAATCGAGTGTTCCAAGTATTACGGTATGTTACATGCGTGTGATGACGATCGTGCGTCACATATTGTAATATGTGACTCATGGGCGAATGCGGTCGTCGTCTTCCGTGTGTTTACTGATTGGACTACACTGACAGGCGTTCCACATGACACTCCGTGTCCCTATCATATATATAGTGCACACGAGCCTTCGCGAATCAGGTTGCCACAGCTTTTTATACCACGGCAGATACAGTGTGTATAATTACTAATCGTCGACTGCCAGACAAATCTTTGGCTTTTTACAAACCCGGCCTCTTCGAGTCCTATCATCTGGCATCTCGCCAGTCATTCTGGGGCTCTCGCGTGAACCCTGGGGACTCCTGAAGCGGGGTTGATGACATTCGCATGTCATCGGGTATATAATTCTACCGACTTATACCGACTTAAGCAAACTTAAGCAAAAAACCTTGTTCTAGTGTGAGTTTACAGGTGTGCCACCCACGTTTTCATCTCATTGAGCATTCTTGTTGCCGCCTCGTCCCCTCTCGCAAACTTGCCTTTGAGTCAGTCGTAGGCCCATAATACATGCCCCCCTTCTGTGGGTGGGCCGGCTAGCATTAGTCTCCAGCGCATCCCATCCCATACTACGAGTCCGAAATGTCCTACCTTTTTTTAGTTTTTCAACTGTCCTTCTCGTGGTCGGGGTGCAGGGATCTGAGTGCTTTAGGGTTTCCCTGAGGTGGCCTAATGTTAGCGCTGAAAGAGGGTTCTCCGCATGTAACAGTCGGAGGCCCACCCTGTTGTGATGTGACGGCATCACGCGTCCCATATATGCACAAACACTGACTCGGAAGCTCCGGGCAGCATCAAGGGGGCCTGCGGTCGGGGCACCTGGTGTATAACTATTCAAATGTCGATTATATATCGTACGCACTCCTCGCAAGTATACATGATCGACGTGCATTTTGAATGCCTTTAAAAATATAGTGTACGCGCTTACTATGGACGGTGCCATATACATCTTTTGATGCTGATGCGGTGCAAACTGCTGTGCAGACCGCGCCGCTATACATTTATGAAATCCCTGATGCAACGGTCTATCCGGTACTCTCACTTCATCATAGTACAAGTCGGAATACCCACGGGGAAGTTCCAGGCATAACGCACACACGAAATCATTTGAAAACAAAAATAATACGTTAAATCGGAGCCTGCGGAATTTTAGAGGTTTCTGTGTCGGTGGATCGATCAGAGTTTTCCTGAGCCGTTAGATCGATCATCTGAGGGCTTACACGCAAAACAGAACATTAACAAAAGTATTTAGGAGTTCCGATAATAAAGGGAATCCGCAGCTCTCTTCTTTTGCCTTCGCAAAAGAACTTCACAAGAAATTTTCCTCGCGGGAAATATTTAGTGCGGCACACTGCAAAATTTTACCTCACATTTTAACGAACGTTACTGTGGAAGTCTAAAACTTTTGACGAGTTACGACAATGAGCGATCAAGAAGGTGAGCACAGTGAGTCGGAGAACAATAATTCTGGCGCGTCCGAACAACCTGCGACGACGTCCGGGATGGAAGTCTTGTTGGAGCAACAGGGCGCCATGCTGAAGCTCGTGATGGAGCTCATGATGGAGCAGATGAAGACTCTCGCAGCGAGAGTTGAAGTCGCGGAGGAGGCGGCAGCGAAAGCCGCTTCCCAGGCTGGTGGTTCTGCTCAGAGCGGAGACGCGGAGTTGGAGGCATTTAAAAAACGTCCGTACGTCCCACATGTTGAAGGAAATCCGTTCCCTGCACGAACTGCTACACTGGAGACCGACATGCCGCAAATGTACGATCTCTACAACGACACGACCTACGACGCCCAGCCTCTCCAAACGCATCAATTCGTCCATGCATTACGAGCAGTTGGTGCTTGCCCATGCGCTTTATTCATACATGCACGATGCGATCGCATTTTCCGAGACGAGCTTGGATTGGTGTCAAGGTGACAAAGATCCTCCAACGGTGGGCGAGTTGAGTGAGCGCGTTTACGTCGCCCGCCACAACACGTTTACGGGCGTTTTCGCTATTCTCAGCAACCACTACACCATGTTGCAGCTCAGAGCGAGCATGGAGTCTGACGCAACCTCGCACGGCGGAGCTGAGGCGCTGCGGGCGAAATTGGCCTTCATCGAGGAGAAGGTGTACGCAGGCAGCGACGGGCTGGTGAGTGACTCTGTGCTCACTAACTAAATGGTTGAAGGATTCCGATACCACGAAGGCGAAGGCCGTGATGAACACGCACGCCAAGGCCAGCGCCAAAGTTTCGACTTTTCGTGACCGTCAAGCAAGGAGGCAAAGTCAAAGGCGCAGCGGGGGGTGGCGCTGGAAAAGGTGAAGGAGGCCGCGGCAGCAGCAATGTAGGTAAAGGGTCAGGGCTTGGGCGAGGCCAGGAACGTATTGGACGCCTTCCGTCCCTCGGGGCGTCCAACGGAAAGGGCCCACCCTGCAGGAAAGGGTGCGGAGCAGAAGGGGGGCATGGCGCGCAGCTGGCGCGAATTCCGAGGTGATGTAATGGCTCAGCAAAGGTGCAAGAATGCGCTGGGTCGACAAGGCGCCTTTGCCTTTCGATCACAGAGTGGCGTTTGCCGACGCCACCCCTCCGCAGCTGGAGTGGATGGCCACAGAAACCAAGCGGTGTCTCAAAACGGGCGCATGGGTACGAGCGAGGAGGCGACGACATGTCTCCAGAGTGTTTCTGGTGGCGAAGCCGGGGACGAACAAGCAAGTGGCGTCTTGTGATGGACTTCCGCTGGTTGAATGCGCATTGCGTCAGGTCGCGCTGCAAGAGGGAGACGTTTAGGAGGCTGCGCCGGCTCGCCATGCGGAACGATTGGTGCATCGGTTTCGACCTCCATGACGGCTACCACGTCGTGGGGATCGACTTCCAGGAGTACATGCAGTTCGACGTGCGTGCGGGGGAGTTATTCCAGTGAGGCGCCCTTCCATTCGGCTGGAACGACTCGCCCCGAATCTTCGTCAAGGTAATGAAGGTGCTCGTAGAAGAGTGCATGCGTTCTCCGCGACCCGCGGAGGATCGGCGAGAGGTGCGGAAGCTGCAAAGCGGAAGCAAGGTGGGACGGCACTGGGCAGTTCGCCGGCGAGCTGGAGGATGTGGCCGCGAGGAGCATCAGCAGGGGGCGAGGCTCCCTTGCATGGACGACGTCCTGCTGCTAAGATCGTCTTAAAACTGTCGCATGCTTCCAAGATCAAACGATGAAAAGTGTGAAAATCGTTTGACGCAACCCACGGTTATGGTTTGCGCGTATAAATACGCATGTTCAACCCTATAGAACACACAACATCAACAGATACCGACGAAAACCCAAATTAGGAAAGGTATCTCACACTACATTACGCGAAACTGTGGAAGGCATTTTGGGTCTCATTAAAATCGATGGCTATGGATGCACGACCATCCATCATGCATATGCTGACGACTTCCGGAGTTCATAACACACACACGCATATCATTCCGAACCCGCATCATCAACAGATACCGACGTAAACCCAAAATATGAAAGGTATCTCACACTACATTACGCGAAACTGTGGGAGGGATTTTGGCGGTTTCGTCACTATAAAACCGATAGCTAAGGATGCACGACCATCCATCATGCATATGCTGGCTTCCGGTTTCCAACAACCCATGATCAACACACCGACGTCAGGGAAGCACAATATAATAGGGAGACATAATCAAAATGTCAACAGGCATCGACAAGCCAAATCTAGAGGCCGTCGTCTACATTGAAGGCATCGAAGTGAAGTACACAATTCAAGCACGAGGAGTGCTCACGTTGACATGTCCAGCCTGCGTTGGCAGCAACGCCTCTGTGAACGTGGACATCTGGGTGCGCACGGCGTGGAGGGTACGTAATATAGCACAGCGCAATCTCGAAAAGAACACCTGCATCGGCCAAAGGTCTATCGCGATTATCCCACACGAGTTCAGGATAAAAAAAAACTGGAAAAAGTTCTGAAATACGACTCCCTGAAAATATAATCGGCGAACCCAACGACCGTAAACACTTCTGGTGGGATCGTGCAGCTGGAAGGAGACTCCTACACTCCACCCACAGAGAATAGCACGGTATATATTTTGCCATAGAGGCGTGGGAGTCAGGCAACGTCCTGAGTGCCGAAAAGGCATCGCTGCGCATTCAAGTCCCAGCCGGATATTGCAAGGAGAGGCAGCTCAAAGTGGAAGTAACAAGGGACACAGTGCTTCGTTCAAAGTCACGTTCTTACCTCGGTATCGTTCAAACCGCCGATGACCTTCGAATTATTGTGTGCTGGTACAGTACTTTCTACAGAAAATCCTCTCTCCTCCGCAACCACCGGGGGTAAAGCGATGCTTATCAGAGGTGATAACTTCAGCGAGAACTTGAGAGTGGTAAACGCGCGGATAGGCGAGTGGCAGTGCACTATAATTTCAGCAGCACACACTGAAATGCATTTTAGAGTCCCGAGAGGAGTTGTATGCTTTCCAACACTGCACGTCACAGTCGATACACAGCACATTATTGCTGAAACACCGCTGCATTACTATGCTCCTTCATTGGTAAACGAGCGAAAGCGAGTTCAACGAGGTGGTGAACTAAAGTTCAACGGGATGAATTTCGAAAATCAGCGGAATCAAGTCGCTTGTCTATGGCGCACAACAAGCAGACAATGCACCATGCAAGTCCTTCAATGTAAGGACACAGAAGTTGTGATAAAGGCCGCGAGTGAAACTCCAGCAGGCACAGGTCTACTGTCCGTGATCGCTGGGGGCCAACCAAGTGTCGACACCGCTCAAGGAAAGACAGAGGTTCACCTGGAGATCTATGAGAAGCGTGTGCAAGAAGCCCAATCGAAACCGGCCGCTAGGCAAAAGCACGTCAAGCCAAGAGGGCGCGATGCGTGGCGCAACATTATATATATATATATATAGGGATAAGTCTAGATTGGGTGTAGACATTTCATTATAATCCAGATTGGATGTAGGCACTTCATTTTAATCTAGATTGGGTGTAGGCACTTCACCTAATTTAGATTGGGTGTAGGCACTTTATTTATAATCTAGATTGGGTGTAGGCACTTCATTTTAATCTAGATTGGGTGTAGGCACTTAATTTTGGTCTAGATTGGGTGTAGACACTTCATTTTAATGTGTCATTGGGTGTAGACACATGTATAGGGGGTACGGGTCGCAATTTCTTTTGTTACTTGTTGCAAAAAAAAGAAACATTATTTCGCGAATTCAACCGGTAGATATCAACATCCGACCACAATGAACATATCTAACGGTTGAATTTTCGAAATAATGTTTTTGTATGCGATTCGCTAGCGAAAAACTGTTCGGAATCGATGTGTGTTGTTATTTGTTGCAAAACAAAACATCATTTCGCAAATTCAACCGGTAGATATCGACATCTAACCACAATGAACATATCTAACGGTTGAAATTGTGAAATAATGTTTTTGTATGCGGTGACTAGCAAAACATTGTTCGTAATCGATGGTTTTTGTTGTTTGATGCTTAAAAGAACATTATTTCGCAAATCCAACCGGTAGATGTGTTCATTGTGGTCAGATGTTGATATCTCACGGTCGAATTTACATAATAATGTTCACATGCAATATTATCAATGTAAAATGTAATGCCCTCCAGGCATCAAGGTATAGTAATGCTCATAAATTAAGGGGCAACGAAAAGCGGGCGTGGTGTCGCCAAGACCGCCCGAACCTGTCGCTCGCGCATGCGCGCATGTCACCTCGGTTCCATAGAAGGTGTGGCAGTGCGCGAGGCAGCTCGGCTGCTCCCATAAGATGGTGAGTAGACCGGTTTCAATAAACTGAGACATTCACTGGGTAGGGATTCTCAAGGGCTCAATCAAGGTCTCAAGCAGCTCAAGTAGTCAAGTAGACTAGTGACACAATAGCGGTGTCACCTGCGACCAGACCGGCCCAGGGACTAATTTTCCTTTTGCCTACCTCATGGACCCTGCGTTGATGAAGTGGGGCGCCCGAAAGTCGCGCGTTAAGGTGACTCCCGAATTTTTCCAAAACCGCCTTATTTTTAATTCTGAAAAATCGGAATTAATCTTACCCAATATGCGTCGAAATTGGGAAAATGCCGTGGAGGTCAGAATATGGGGTGTTTCTGGGGGGTGATCGATGCCTATCGACTAACCATTATATGTCCCCAATATTCCAATTCCAAATGCTACCTGGGGACGACTTTCTGATTTTTAAAAAAAATCGGCATTCAGCCCCCTCGGCATAACCCCTTAAAAATGGGCATTTGTGCTTGACGCGTGGTCGGCGTGGCAGGCTTGGTCAGGCATGACTCGACCCCCCCCCTTGTGCGATTTGACTTTATAGTCGTCATTGGTATACATCCTGCATATTCTGATTTCGTGGCAGCCGCATGTAAGCAAGATCCGTGTGGGTAGGGGGTACATTTTCGAAAAGTGTGTTCGAAATCGCAAAAAAGTGCCCCTTAATTTATGAGCATGACTATGGGCTTCTTGGGGAAATGGCGATATCGGTGGGCAAACTTGTGTGTTAAGGTCATTTGTGTTGTTTGAATGCTACCCATGTGAGTTGTGCACATGGCGATATGTTGTATGCCTACCTCAGATCATGTAGATAGCCGAAATCTAGCGAGTTTTGTCCAAGGGGGTA